>JAYMFT010184936.1:0-11980 GCA_038088735.1 Panulirus argus
TATATATATTGATAGATAGATAGATAGATAGATATATAGATAGATAGATAGAAAAATAGATAGATAGATCGATAGATAGATAGATAGATAGATAGATAGATAGACAGATAGATAGATCGACCGACAGATAGATTGATATATAGATAAATAACCAGATATGGGCGATAATGGACTCTGCATGTCTGTAATTACACTACGAGTGAAATATCACTCCAAAAGTTTAAGAATAGTCTTAAATGCTTCGCTTCAAGTGTGCGACTGACGTTCTTTACGCTTCCATAGCTATACGCATGGTTTACAAAGTTTGCTTATTTATTGTTTGTTTGCCTCTTATCATTATCATAAACAGTCTCGACAGGACCCAGCGGTCTGTAGCTTTTTAACTTCCTCTGCATTCCTTTGTTAATTATTTTGTTATCGGTAATGACCTATAATATGAAAATAAGTGTTTTGTTATACGTAACAAAGCCATTAGAAAGCTTGGTCTCTTTACATGAAGTACAAACAATAAAATGAGTGACACAATACTCATTTTTTCATATTATTGCATGGTCAGACTATTTGCTCAGGTCTGCTTACCAAACCTGATCAAAAATGAAGAAAGTCTTGAACATTCACTGAGGAGAAGGAAAAGTAATTTTGTCACCTAGAGTAAATCTTATGAAGACAGATATAGGGAACTAAAATTATTTGATGGTTGGTTGTTGACAACAGCCACCCAGGGTGGTACTACCGTCCTGACTGAGTAGCGTTAAAGCGGTGCCCGAAACCGTCTTACACTTTCTATGTCAGGATTGCTGTTCTTACTTTCTGTCTCTTCAAAACGGGACTACCGGGCTAGTCCTACCGTCTATTTCTTACACGCACCATACACCATACACCTACTCAAACATTGCTTATCATTTCCAATTCCCGTCCACTCAAACACTTCTAAGTATCACCCTGACAGAGTCCCTTCAATCTATGGCCCCTAGTCCCCGGAATCATGGAGTGCTAAGAATCTCCGGGTTTCAGCCTGACTCTACTGCCAATGAGAGGAAGAGCTCTGACTGTAGTAGTACCGACCCCTCCCTCAACCTTTCCCTCTCTGTTAAACCTTCCTCTTATTTTATTCACTATGCCAGCATTCGTGGTCTCTCTAGTAACCTCTTCTCAGTTGAACACCATCTGTCTAGTACCTCTCAAAATATCTTAATTCTCTCTGAGACACAGTTGTCTACAGATGTTTTCGCTGGTCCCTTTTCATATGTATCTATAACCTCCACTCATGATTCCGGTTCAAAGGTGGTGATTGTGCTTATTCCATCGTAAACACACCTGTTGCACGCCTCAAGGACCTTGAGTCCCCATACTTTGATGCTATGTGGCTCAAGGTTTGTCTCCCTACTTCCACATTTTTCCTCTGTTTCGCCTATTGCTCTCCTAATTCTACGAATTTTACATCCTTCTTCGACTATCTAAACTCCTGTCATGAGACTGCGACATCCTCTCACCCACAAGCCTAGATCCTTTACCTAGGAGATTTCAACTTTCACCATAGAGAATGGTTGAATTCCTCCCATACGGATGGTGGTAGGATCAAAGCCCTCACGTTCTCCATTCTCAGTGACTTAAAGAAAATTATCTCCCACCCTACCCACATTCGTGACCACTGAGACCACTTTCCTAATATTCTGGATTTGTTTTTCATCTCTAGTCCATCCCGCTGTAAATGCACAATCTCGCCCCCATTTGGTTCATCTGATATCACTCTAACAAATATATCTATTGTAATGGCACCTTCCCCTTCAGCAGCCCTTTCTAAGCGTAAATACTAGTACCTGAACAAAGCTGACTGGAATAACTTACGTAACTTCTTCCCTGACTTTCCTTGAGTATATTACTAACTCTTATGTGGTGATGCCTCTGTCTTCGCCAAACGCATAGCAGAGGTTTTTCTTGCGGGAATGGCAGCATTTATCCCTTCTTCCTCCAAGACAACCTACTCATCCAATCCATCGTTCAAGCGTTCCTGTTCTGAGGCCATACTGGCAAGTGATCAGGCATATCGGGCTTGGAAAAGCTTTCCTTCTCTGGCTCCCATTCAGCTTTTATCATTGTCCGTAATCGCTGCAATCACGTTATCCGTGAGGCGAAGCGTTCCTTTATTCAAAAGAAGTGCGATAACCTCTCCTCGTCATCCACTGATAAGTGTTTCTGGTCTTTACCTAAGGGCATCTCTAACAATTTCTGTCGCTATACCTCCCCTTCACTTATCCGCTCTGACGGTAATATAGCTGTCTCTCCATAGATAAAGCAACTGTCTGTGGTTCCCGTTTCTCCTCTAACTCCACCTTGGATGGCACTAACATTCCTTCCCCCCCTGATGCTCCGCTTACTAATCCTATGCCTCTTCCCGTAATCTCTTTTCGTACTGTCCGAAAAGCGCTTCTTTCTCTGGACACGAGCAAAGCTTGAACTTTTACCTGTGCTTGCTCGTCTGTATCGTTTCTGTTTAGAAACCAAAACTTTTCCTTCTCCTTGGAAACATGCTTTGATACATCCCATACCTAAGCAGAGTGACCGCTCTGACCCCGCTAACTATCGTCCTGTTGCTTTGACATCTACCATTTCCAAAGAATTTGAATCCCTCCTCAACTCTCATATCTTTAAACACCTCGAAACAAAGTCTTCCTTCTGATCACCAGTATGGCTTCCGTAAGGCGAGATCCACTGTTGATATCCTTTTCTATCTTACTAATTTCTTGTAATCATCCCTGAAAGATTTTAGGGAGTCAAGAGTAGTTACCCTTGACATATCTAAGGCTTTTGACAGGGTGTGGCATCGGGGTCTCTTGGCTTCCCTCCCTCAATTTGCTCCTTCATATCTAGCTTCCTCTCTGGCCGATCTATCTCCGTGGTTGTTGATGGATCAGCCTCCTCCCTTTTCTCCATCAACAGCGGTGTCCCTCAAGGTTCTGTCCTGTCTCCTACACTTTTCTACTTTTTTTCAACGATTTCCACTCCTCCACAAACAATCCAATGCACTCATACGCTGAAGAGTCAACACTGAATTCATCCACATCCTTTAATTCTGCTCCCTCTTCTTTCACTCGATCTGTATCTCGTCTTGACCTAACTGCCTCAATATACGCAGACTTGGACAGGATATCTCAGTGGGGTACACAAAATCTTATTGTTTGATGCCTCCAAGACCCAATTTTTACTCATCTCTCTAACGAAAACACCTCACAACTCTCATCTGTCCTTTGACGATTCTGTAATTCCACCTCTTGACTCTTTGAACATACTTGGTATTACTGGAACATCTACTCTTTCTTGGAAACCCCACATTATGGGAATGGCTAAGTCTGCCTCCAAGAAACTGGGTGTTCTGTTTAGATGTCGTAACTTCTCGTCTGAACAGTTGCTCCGTTTATCCAAGGAATTGATTCGTCGTTGTATGGAGCACTGCTCTCACATTTGGGGTGGCTCTAGCTTTGTGTTCTTACTTGACAGAGGTGAGTCGACAGCGGCCCGCTTTATGAACTATCCCAGGGTAACTTCTAAACTTGACCCCTTTGCCCTACGCTGCAATGGCAATGTTGGTTCACTTTCCCTCTTCTATAGGTATTACTTTGGTTTTCGCTGCAGAGAGCTGGCAGCTTGTGTGCCACAACCCCTAACTAGACCACGCAATTCTTGGCAAGCTACTGCGTCACATGATTATTGTGCGGCCATCGGCAACTCAAGGGTGTGCCGGTTTGTTAACTGCTTCTTTTCCTACACGTCGAAGCTTTGTAATTCTCTACCTTCTCTTGCCTTTCCTAATAACTATGACCTGGCACATTTCAAAAGACAAGTCTTTCACTTTCTCAAAAATTGGTAGATGCTTCTCTTGTTACTTTATCCGTTTCTTAATTCTCTCCATATTTCAGTTAGGGCCTGGCCATAATGTGGACTTTTGTTCTGGACTAGAGCCTTCAACATAAGAAAAAGAAAAAAACTAAACGCTGACTCGGGGAACTAATAGAAGCTTTCATAACACTGATTAATTCGACAACATAACTGACGAAAACTATCGTCGCATTTGATAGACTTAACGACTAAAAGTAGTATGAGATTAACAGAAATATGATGCAAAAACAATTTTGGCAAAATTTTTTTTTCAGCTGTAGAGCTGTAGAATAGTGAAATATACTATCATCAGACGTAGTAAATACAAAGGTAATCAATTCTTTCCGTTAAAAGCCACACAAATTTTTGAATAGATAGGCATTTCCTGAAGGATGATAGTCGCTACTGTTTCCATATCAAACAAGGTTTCTCTTTATTTTTCAGATTTGAACCTCCTTCTTGGAGAAACCATTTGTGGTTACACCTTTCCTTTGAAATTCCATGGCAGCGTATTCTGTCCACACTACATGGCATCCCTTCTTAAATATTTTCCTGCAAGCTGTTGAGCTGGAGGTATGGGAAGGTGGCGAGGAGCCTACCACTTTATCACCCTTCTTTTACTGCAAATGCTATTATGACCGCAGATAACCTTGTTATGAACCATTAGATCTTCTGTTATCTTTTCTTCCAGTGTATTTACAAGTACCTGTGCTGTATTCACCCACGAAAATATAAATCACCACCCTTCTTGACGTGTTGACCCACCCGGTAGACGTACCCAACTTCTTGTGTGCTGCGAAACTCCATAAAAGGGAGTTCTAGGGAAAGAAGATAAAGGTGACCCGACATCTTAACGCTGTAACACACTTGTAAGCGTAATCTCTTACTGATATATGTAAGATTTCACTGTTTTGCCCTTCATTCACACTGCCTTTCCCACTTCGTTATTCTCTCATGAAGGACCAGGATTCCCCTTCCACCCACAGAGCACCTTTCATCTGCAATCTCTCTGTCTCAGTTCTTATACTGGCTTTCTTATCACAAGTTCTCCCTCCCTCTCAAATGTCCACTCCTTTCGTGTTCTTTTTCCCTCTTATCATCGTCTCTCTGTTTACCATCTCACTTCCCCAACACCTTTCATATCTCTCCCTCTCAGCCACTATCTTCCTCTCCAATCCCCTCATTCCTCGGCCCTTCTCTTATATCACCCCTTCTTCACCCTAGTTTCTTTTTGTAATCCTATCGTTATCAAGTTTACTTGCCTTTCGCACATTCTCCCGTCTCGCTCTTACTTCTCTCTCCATACTTCTTACTTCTTGATCTCTTCCACACGTTCATCCTCTCACCAATCTCTCTCTCTTGCCCTAATGCCTTTCCATTCACACCCTTAGTCACCTCCCCCCTTCAACCCTTCGCTTCACTGTTTTCATTCTACTTCCCACCCGGACATTCCTCCATTCCTCTTACTTATCCTTCTTCCTCAATCCACGTTCTATCTTCTATCTTATTCGTTCTTTTCAGATTTCTTTAACCTCTTACTCACCATTTTTTCTTCTGTTTGACCCATTTACTACATCATCATTCTTACATACTCCTATCTATTATTCTCCAGCCCACATAAAGCTCCATTTGTGCCTCTGTCTCTGTCTTACTGTAGCTCTTTGATCTTCATTACCATCCCACAGCATGTTTCTACCTCACCATGAAGCCGTTAGTTACTACCGTTCCAACGATTGCCACATCATTGTCACTTAAGGATCAGGATCTTCAAAGCTGATGGCATTTCTGTCCTTAGCTTGAATTGTACAGCTTCTGTAACATCATCATCGCCACCACCATAATCATCAACTCATTTTCTAACAATAATCTTAGTGTTACTGTCAATGATATTGCTATAAGTAACACCCCTGAAACTACTTTTACCGCTATTGCTATTATCAAAAATCACTATTACTGCTACTACTACTACTGCAGTTCTGTAACTACTGCTGTAACTACGCTTATCATAATTATTAATGTCACTTCTGTTATAAATACCCCTGCGTCGATGGCAACCAATGCTATTACCCCTAATTGTTCCTACTTCTGCTACTGTTACTCTCTCTACTGCAGCAATGACTAATCAAGCTTCCATATCCACTTTGCTTATTGTTACTAATGCCACTGATGTTGCTGATAGGACAACATATGCAATGCTAGAAGCTGTTGCCATTATTGACTGGCTTCTTCGGCCGGCATTGAACTTAGTTTGGACCCTTATGGGGTTCAGGTCAGAAAGGCCATCTTTGCTAAATCCTTATCTTCACTAAGCTGCATTGTCAAAATTTTCATCTTCATTACACCCACGTCTTCATTAACTTGCAACTTCGCTATATTCCCATTTTCTTATCGTCATTAAGGCATTAACTACGTCACACCGTAGTCTTCACTGCACCATCATCTTCACTATTACCTTATATTCACAAAGAATATATTCTCAGTACTCTTCACTACGTACTTTTCTTCACTACCCCATCATCTTCACTACATTATTGTCTTTACTTCATCCTATATTCAAAATACCCTTATCTTCACTAATCAAGTTTCACCATACTTTTCACTACATCCCTAACTTCAGTGTTAACTTCAGGGGTAAAATTTAGTGATACTTATGATAATGATAATGATAATATTAATAATAATGATAATAGTAATATTATGATAAAAATGGTGATAACTATATCATTATTATTATCATTACTGTCGTTATCATTGATAATAATGATAATAACAATAACAATGATAATGATTATGATAAATTTCATTATCTGTATAATCAGAATAATTTTTACTTTTTTGTTACTTTTTTATACTTGATCGTCGTTTCCCGCCTAAGTGTGATGGCGTTAACAGCGAATGATAAAAGACCACATCCGCTCACATCCATTCTCTAGCTGTCATGCGTAATGTACTGAAACCACAGCCTGTCCACAATCAGGCCCCACAGATCTTTCCATGGTTTACCCTAGACGCTTCACATGCCTTGGTTAAGTCCACTGAGAGCACGTTGACCCTAGTATACCACATCGTTCCAATTCACTGCATTCCGTGCACACCCTTTACCCTCCTGCGTGTTCAGGACTCGATAGCTCAAAATCTTTTTCACTCCATCCGTTCATCTCCAATTTGATCTCCCCTTTCTGATTGTTCCCTTCATTTTTGATACATATATCCTCTTTGTCAACCCTTCGTCACACATTCTCTTGATATGTCCCTATCATTTCAGCACACCCTCTTCAGCTCTCATAACTACACTCTTTTTAACACCAAACCTCTCTCTTACCCTTTCATTACTTACTCGATGAAACTACTTCACACTACATACTGTCCTCCAACATTTCATTTCCAACACATCTATCTTCCTCCACACACTCTTATTTATAGCCTCGCATCCATATAAAATTTTTGGGACTACTATACCTTCAAACATATCAAATTTTGCCCTCCCAGATAACGTTCACTCTTTCCTTACATTTTTCAGCGCTCCCAGAACCTTTGTCTCTTCACCAACTTTATGACTCACTTCTGCTTCTATGTTCATTCCCAGGTACCTAAAACGCTTCACTTCTTTCAAGTTATCTCCACTCAGACTCGCACCCCAACTAAACTGTTTTTCAACCCTGCTAAACCTAATCATCTTGCTTTCATTCTCATTTTCTTTCAACTTCCTCCTTTCACATACTCTTCCAAACTCAGTCGCCAATTTGTACAGTTTCTCATCCAAATCTGCCACCAGTGCTGTCATCAGCAAACACAATCTGTCATTTTCCAGGCCCCTTCGTTATCTACAGACTGTATACTCGTCCCCCTTCACCAAGATTCTCAAATACCTCTACACAATCCCATCCATAAACAAACTGAACAGCCATCATCGCGTCACCACCTCCACCGCAGACCAACCTTCACTCGGAACAATTCACTCTCCTCTCTTCCTTCTGAACATACAGCATGATTCCAGTAATGTAATCTTTTCCTCTCATGTCGAAAAAGCCGTCAGTGAGATATAAGAAAGGGCTACAGATTAAGATAAAGAGAAGAGAACAAATATTCGAAGAGTTTTTGAGTGTGTGGAAAACGTTGCATTGTTAAGAATGAGAGGGTGAGAAGCTCACAATGCGTGGAGAAACTTTTCAGTAATATGAACTGTGAGAGGCGTAGCTAAAATACGCTCACAAAATGATTTTAATGATGCGATCTTGCGACAAACGTCTAGTGACGGGAGTTCACGAGACGCGTCTGGTCAATGAGCTTATAGCAACCTTCCCTGTTCAGTTATTCACAGCAATATAAAAGTAAAGCAATTAGCACGTTTCTCATGGCAGGATTGCAACGTAATTTTGGAGTGACTATTTGCACTCCATAGAGAACACGTTGAAAATCTGATTGATATTAATTTGATTCGGAATATTACCAAATCTTTACCCTTTAGGTCGCTAACCTCCTTTCCAATCGGTTATTCTAAGCCATCATATCTTGTGACCTGGCTTTATTGTATCCCTTCTTATACGGGTCCCTTCCCACTTTAACCGATACTGACTTGATAACATTTCCTTCCTCGTGAGGTCACTTTCCTCCTTCCCTGACTCTGACTCTTCTGAAAAATATCCTAGTCAATCTGGTTCCCTTCCTATTTCATCTGGTACTGACAAGACTTTAGTATATCCTCTACTAGCACGCCTCTGTCTAATGTACGTGACTAGTGACTTAGTGACTTTACTGCAGTGTCTTCCCTCTCATCAAGTCCTCTCTCATCTTTGCCGTTTCCCATCCTACTAGATCTCTTACCATCTTACCTGGTAGTGACCTCATTTGACTACCTCCCGTCCTTCTGGGCTCCCTCACACACCATCTGGTAATGACCCGACTCCACCTTCTCTCTCTTTGCCAGGTCATTTCCATTACCTAACCAGCTTAGCAACATGACTTCGTTTTCTTCGTTGCTGACAGATCTTTTCCATTCTAACAGTAAACTAAATCCTCTGTCTTTTCACATCACGGATATGGACTCATTGTGCCTCCTTCCCTTCCATGAAACAGAGCATTATCCTGCCCTGACCTTCGAAACCGTAAATGATCCTCACTTCAGTATATTGATTTTTCCTTCGCCACTCCCACTGAATACTCGTACCCTGACAAGTTGCATTCTTTACATGAGATCTCTGTGAGAACAATACCATTATGTTTTATGTACTGGGTCAGTTACTCACCTAGATCTCCCGAAATCCTTCTCCCTTTTTAGATAAGCAAGAAAATAAGTATTCACAGATCGCAGTCAGACGTGCTTTTAGCCAAAAAATAACAATTAAAAAAAAAGGTTTATAAGTACCTTTACGGAAGAATCATTTTTACGCTAACAGCAAGATATACCCCAAGGGTTCTCTCATATCCATCTTCTTTTGCAGCAAAGTTTGTAAATCTGATATAAAACTTGATATTTCGATTTCTTTTGTAGTGGTACATAATGTAATAATATATGTTTGAGACCCGTGATGATGCTGACGCTGTGATAACGTTACGTATATAGCTTAAAGCAAGACACCATGAACTTGCGATTGGCTGTGTCAACACTCGTCACTAAATCTTATATCAGATGTGCTTTCTATACCGTGAGTCGGCAATGATTTCGACAGTTTTGTCAGGAATGACGAATATATATATCCAGTGTCACCCGTGAACACTTCACAGTGTATCAACAATGACCAGTATTCCTGGTGTCAAGCAATTACCAGTAAATCTCCTGTCAGCAATGATCATTATGCATTGTCTCAACAATAGTCACCAAACCTGTAATCAACAATTACTACGCCATTGAGGAATACACTTCCTACCTTCAACGATATCTGTATCCCAAATCCTCATAAATCACTCTACCTCGTCGAGTTTGCGATCAATAACTAACTTGTTACACTAATAATTTCATTACACCGTGTCAGCAATATTCATTATACATCAGGCTGACAATGATCATTCTACGTGGAGCCAACCGCTATCATTACGCTATTTGGTGGCTCCTTAACATGGTCGGCACCACTGCTCTCTGTGGCAGCAATACGTTACAATATTCACACCGCGTCTCATATTCATGCCCAAGCAGAACAGATTTACTCTATAATCAGCGGATATGTAAGTCATAAGGCTCTCTTAAGTTTTCTTATTTCTCGTTTCTTTTATTGCAACTCATGTAAGAATGTATAACAATATTGCACTGTCTAGCAGCTTTTCTCGTCTTGTGTTATTTCTCCGTTTTATACGGGTCATATTTGATGGTAAGTGGATGTAATGGAATGTTGTGTGCCCAAATAATTTTTATGTATGAAGGATGTACTGTAAGTTCTTTGGGATATCCTATGCTGCATTTACACATAAAATCCGCTTTTGTTGGGCCTGGCGAGCACGGGCGGTGAGCCACTGCGGAAACTCAGTTCTAGTTCAATGGGGAACCCTTACTAAGCTAGACAATGTGGCGCCGCCTTGCTGTCAGACTCTTCACTTCCTGTTCGTGCTCTGTCTATTCATTTGCTAGAGTCTGGCTCCTGTTCTTTAAGGGAACCTTTTGCTCGACAGAGAGTATACATATTTAATATACGGACCTCAGCTTATGAGGTGCAACTTCGAAACACACTTGTTGAGAGAGTGTGTCACATTGTAGCTTGTGTTATTGAAATAACATGTATTGAACTGATTAAAGATAAAGTAACATCTTCTTTAAAATGGAGGAACAGGTGGTTCTTATGTTACTAATATGAAGAAGGCAAGTAATGGTCAATGGCTAGAGAATACATTTACACCCCCTTCCCTTTATCCTTCACCTTGATGAAAAATTAAGCAAATGATCTCATTCCTTCGTGAGGCAGTGACACGGATTTTATCATTTTCTGTTTTACCTTTAATACTATAAAGGGTCACAGGTGAAATGTAAAGATGATTTGACACAATATTTGAGTGTAATCAATGGCAGTGTAAATAGATACAAACAATACACATCAATGTTTGATATCTATTTTGACCGATGCATTTATGTTTCCTCTTACCGTACTAAGTCTCTTGTCAAGTATTATTGTATTCATAGAAAAGACAGACACTCCATCATTAAACAACACAATCTCTATAGAAAAGTGGTGCAAAAATGTATCTCTTTGGCTAACTTTCCAAGACACTTCGTTGACAAAACACACGAATGTACCGCCATCATAATCAATGGAAAATATGAACATGAATTCGTCAGCACTAGTAAAGCAGACATATTCTTTCAGCCAAACTACAAACATGAAACAACCCTATTATATTCTATATCATCGCATTTGGCTCTAACATCTAACTAAATCTCAGTCGCTTGATTAAACACAATGTGGTATTCTTAATGAACTGGTGACTATGAATCGGGCGGATCTCGGTTCGAATCCTTGACAGGACAGCTCTTCATCCTTATCTCTTGAGTTAGTCTATAAATGGTTACTTGGCATAAGTTAGCTTATACATATGTATATAGGTCTGAATTGGTGTTACTGGACTTTGCAGTTATATCGCAAGTGAAGAGTCATTTTTGACAAGGCTGAATCACTGGGAAAACGGGTTCCTCAAAGATCTGCTAACTCTAGAGGTGTCTACATTTCCCTGATATAGGAACTAGCGAAGCTGTGAGCTGCAGTAGCACCTGGAAACTGATCTTGAGTTACAAAAGGACTCATTTAGACTGGTCCTGGGATTATAGTAACGATAATGATAATAATAACAATGTTAATAATAAAAACTAACCGTAATGATAACAATAATGATAATTATGAAAATATTAATGAAAATGAAAGTAAATTGGTTCCTAAACAATCAAGAGAATGAAGGTGTGCATGGAATAGAGTGAATTGGAGTGATGTGATATCCAGGAGGTAATATGCTGTCAGTAGGCTAAAGCGAGGCACAATGACAATAATAATATAGGTCTGAAATTGAGCAGATCTTTACGATGAATACGAATGTTCTTGTCATGTCAGTAATAACACACACACACACACACACACACACAAACACACACACAACACACACACACACACACACACACACACACAAC
>JAYMFT010184947.1:0-25887 GCA_038088735.1 Panulirus argus
TATATATATATATATATATACATATACTTACAAAGATTCATAATACAATACAGAAAGTGATGATATTCATGCTAAGGTAAATGAACCACTTCACACGTGGGCTTCTCAGAACCATAGAGACCTGTGCCTCGCCCACCTCAGGGAACCATTTCTCAGTCTCTGCCCCGAAGTAACTTGACGACGACTGTCCTCAGGTGGTCCAAAGTTCTGAGACTTCAATCAGACTGCGGCTTCAGTAGTTAATTAGCCGGAGGGAAGATCCTGGCCCTACTTGATGTGGTGGTCCAGTCGGCTGCTCCGCTGGCTGAGTTACGGCAAGAGTAAGGTACAACAACCAGGTATTACTGTACGTTGAGGATATACATCACTTGGTACACTTTCCTCAACTACCTCTCCATGACCCCAAGTCTGCCCCTCTCCCTGACCTCTGACCTGTCTCTCCATGACCCCGCCTGCCCTCTCCCTGACCTGTGACCTACCTCCCCATGACAGTTATCTGCCTTTCTCCCTGACCTCTGACCTAACTCTCCCACACCTTCTTGCAGTATCTTCCATTATTATTCTCTCTCTCTCTCTCTCTCTCTCTCTCGGGATTTTTCTGTGGTGAACGCAATCCCTGCATTTAACAAAGCCACATCATTTCCATTCACAAGTAAGCAAGTTCTCTTCCCAACCAATCTCATCTCTCACTTGCCTCGTCCTGCACTACTTGACGTCCTTCCCAGCGCTGTTATGAAACTAGACAAGTACTGTACAATCTTCTGAAAGATATGTATCGCAGATTACAGGATATTTCTCATTTTGGTATATGAGTGTAGGCTTAGTATCCATTCCTGTTTTGAAACCTGCTTCGCTTTCTGGATTAGAGAGAGCTTAAAAGCAACACACAAAAAAGGGATGACATGACCTCCTGTGGTGTGCATTTCAGTCATCCTGAGTAAGGAACTCACTGTCCAGTTGCAGACATTCGATAAGCAAAGTTTTACCCAGAAAAAGAGAGGCAATGTGCATGACAGTATAAACAAGCGGCTCACTAACAGGTGTGTGAAACCAGACGTGTCATCAACAGATGAGTCGTCAGTAGTTGTGCCAGCAGGTCGTCGTACAAGCGTTGTTTGGTGAGCGTCAGTACCAGCGGCATGATCCAGGGGTGTCCTCAGCAGCAATCCCGTCATTAGCGAGTGTCGTTAGAAAGTGTTTCGTGAGCAGTTTCGTCATGAACAGTATGCTACTATTGTATTCTCATCGTGTTATCAACAGGGATTTCCTCAGTAGGTATGATACTATCAAGTGTAATCCGTAGTGTAATATGTACAGGTTTGTTCTTAGTAAATTTTGCATCGGGAAGCGATAAGCATATCAGTGCCAGATATGCCAGAGATAGTCATATCATCAGTATATATGACATTCGTGACAACGTTAACAGCAGTTGTTACCTGTCTTTTCTTTTCATACAACCTTTAAAAAGGCAAATCTCTGAACACCCATGGAGCTCTGATTGATTTCTACTACATTTCTCTTCTACTTTTTCTTTCACATGAGATGATCTTTAACTAGGAAATACTTTCCCGTTGCATTTTTGTACCAGTTATCCTCAGCAAATAACAAATATGTCGTCCCCAGATATGGAACTACTTGTTATCAGCAGGTGTGTCATCAATGAATTTGACAGTGTTTGAACTGTCATTACTAGCTGGGATATCACACTATTGTCATGATTAGATGTGTCGTCAGAAAATATGATACAAGCACATCATGATGTATATATCACTAGCGGTTGTGACATAACAGATTCACCATAAGTGCAGCAGACGTTATGTCACTGATGCGTTATAGATCTGGTATCAAGAGAAGGCATCTGTCATAAGCAGAGGCGCTTTCTAGAGCAACATCACCACCAGGTATATCATCAAGGGAGGTATCGAGAGCTGAGACACACGAGGGTATGTCCTCAGCAGAGGGATCATTAGGGAGAGTGTCATTAAAGGGATGCGCCCTCAGCAAACGTGTCATCAGATCTTTGATCAGGGTCTCTCTTGTACAGGCGTGAGGATGTGGAAGGGAAAGGCAATACCTGCTGTGGTCACCGCTTACACTACAAGTCATATGATAACCTCCTCTGGTCATACCAAAGCGGCAGCACACTGAGCAACCCGCCCCAGTTATTACCACTAGTGAGCACATTCTGGCAACAAATTGCCTCACGGGTCTCGGTGTACAGTTTACCATAGTTCAGGAAACATACACTGATGGGAAATTCCTCGAGTGCCGAGCCACTCTCACCCAGCGACCGACGAGCACAAGGCAGCATCTCGCTAGCCTCACGGGTCTCGGCACAGGGTTTACCACCGCTTGGGAATATACACTGATGGGAAATTCCCCGAGTGCCGAGCTATTATCACCCATCAGTTGGCGTCGTAAGGCGGACTCTCCTCCTGCATTATACAGTAATTAAGAATATGTTTATCTACAAAACATCCGAAAGAGAAAATCTATTGAGAGGGAAGAGAGATCCAGCACCAGAGGACAAAGGTAATCATGAAGTGACACGATTTACATCCAGGGTTTGTGCTGAGGAAAATGTCAAGCCTCAGTAAATAATGCAAATCATCTCTATCAAAAAGAAGGGATTTGCATGAAAGGTTTTTTATATCTGCGAATTTTGTTCGACTTCATTACATTGTTCATCAGCACTAATGAGGTTTTCCTCTGTCTTTGGAAAACAGTAGTGATTTGTTTTTGCATATCCCCTAAGCTGCAGCAAGTGATTAGTTACGAAAAAAGAAAAAGCCAGTGATCTGCAGCTCCACATGATTAAATTCAGGTCCAGGAACAATTCCCAGATGCAGGTGGAAATAAAAGAAAGTCAGTATCAATCCTCGCTTTGGTGAAGCTACGACCCTCCTGTTGAGATGGATCAGCTTAGTTCAACGTCTTGATGTGACGGTGTTGGTCCTTCTCACACTCGCCAGACAACACTCCGTCAGCTCTGCCTTCCTCAAGACTGAATCCATACGTCAAGTGTCTAGATTTCACGGCTCAAGGATATGAGACAAGTGTAAGAAGATGCAAAAGTAAGCAGAATGTGTGTCATCGTACAACAATGATAATATATGATTGGTGTATGTAAAAGGATACAGATGCATTAGTGGGTCACTGTGCTGGAACATAAAGTCAGGGTTCAGAGGTCATTCTACAATGATTTGAAAACCAAAGTCAGAGATTAATGTACATTTTTCCATGAGAAAGAGAACATGACTTGGGGATATAGATCAAAGAGTCAGAGATTATCACACTGGAAACATAGATTAAGGATGAGAGATCAGTGCACACAGATTTGCATGAGAATAAAAACAGGTCGAAATCACGATATGGGCCTCTAGGGGTCAAGCGTCTGAGGTGTGTCATGAAGCAAGTGCAAGTTTGAGAGCGAATGTGTTGAAGTGAAATGTCGCCGTGAAAATGTCGCGAAATGTCGTTCGAGATCATTATGCTGACATTCAGTGTTAAGGGGCATGAGTCAGTGTTAAAGGTTCTCGTTAGAGTCAGCAGAGGAACCACGCAGTAATTTCAGATCAATAATCCGAGGCTTCTCTTGGTGATAAGCCGACGATCGAGAGCAAATGTATGAACGTTATAGATCAAAAGTCAGAGGTCAGAGCCAGACGTCACTGTGCTGAACTCATAGATTAAAAGTCAGAGGTTAACGCACGGGGACCTAGAACATGGTCAGAGACAAGAGAAGGTCTGGAGCCCAAAGTCTCTGGTGACGATCGTTAAAGGTCAACATATGCTTATATAAGATCACAGGTCGGCCATTTTCATGTGAAAACTCAAGATGAAATGCAAAGTTTCCCTAGACAAGAACATACGTTCTGTTGTCAAAGACTTTTCCGAACTCTGATCAAGGATCTGAATTTAGGGCCATGGTGGTAAGAGGATAAAGGTTCGAGACAGGTATATGGGACTGTAGGGTCAAGGGTCAGATGTCAGTGGACAGGAAAAGCGGTGACATCTGACATCAAACATAACATCTAGATTTCAAGTGTTGTTTGCTTCTTGCAGTTCAATGTCACTGTGGTGGGCGGAGATATTATCACAGCCATTATAATGTAAACTTCATCCCCAACTTTCTGTTTGTTCAGGACTTGGCATCTAATTACTCCTATATCTTCAAGGATTCTAGTAACAAAGCCATGCGTCGGGGAGGAACACTTAATAATGGGCAGCTGAAAAGCCTGATGATGCAGGGACCAACTTGTGTCATTCGTGCCAGCTGATGCCACACGTTGCCATGACACATCACCTTCAGCAACACCTGACCTGGTGCCTTCATCTGTGACCTGCTGAACCACCGGCAGTAACATCATCCTGGCACCTTCACCCTGGGACAGAAAAGCCAACCATACACCATCACAGTCCTTCCTCCGTCAACTGCTTCACGCTGAGCTAAAACAGGCAACAACAACACCAATGAAAACCAAACGCCATCAGCTGGACCACAAGCTGTAACGTATACGCCAGTACGTGACCTGCGTTTTGATGTCTGATGGTTTGGGTCAGTGACGGACGCAGAATAGTAAGTTTTCCTTGTTATCCAGTTATCCTCGACGTGTCGAGGTACCTTGACCTATGAAGGAGCAAGTGAAGCAACAGTGACAGGACCCAAGAAACGGCATTCACCACACTACAATAGGCAAGACCAGCAGCAGCTCTCGAGCTAAAGGAACATAACTAATCACAGGATAAGTATCTTAGACAGTCTCCTCATTGAGCAATATATTGCTGACTTGGTACGTTTATGAATAAAACGTCGTATGGCTAAGGCCGGCAGCTAACTCCCCAGTGCTTGGTGTTTACGGATGGCTCATATTCAGAAACAGCAACTAACGCGCCAAGATTTTGATAATTACCTATATCATTTTGCCAGTCGTGGTGGTGGCTAACTCGCCATTCTGATTTATCGACAGCGTTAAGCTAGGGGTGCCTCCTGACTGTCAATATTTTGATAATTACGGCTGACATGCAACCACGACCGGCAGCTAACTCACCAGCATTTCTCGGCAGGAATGTGAAGCCCTCCTATCAGCCAACAGCTCTGGCTCACACACGGTGCACGGGCCGCTAGAGCAGCGTCTCTTAACGCACAATAAACTGGAGGGAAACAATGGGAACGAAACTGGGGGTAAAAGTAGCTTAATCAATTGCTCGGTGAAGATGCATTAGACATTAACAGCTCACTGACTGAGATTAAGCCAAGTTCCAGCTGAGAGGTGCAGCAAACCTATCATCAGGAGCGGAGTCAGCATGAGCACACGTGGTAACGCAGTGGTGGTACACCAGAAGAGGCAACAGCAGCAGTAGAGGAAGCGGCAACGGGGGAGGGAGAGCAGAAGCAGCACCAGGAGAAGCGGCAGGAGCAGTAATGACGGTGACAGCAGCATGGGTAACAGCCACAGAGACAGTGATATATCAGCAGTAAAGGTGGAAGTAGCACAGGAATCTTCAGAAGAGACAAGAATGAATAAGATATGAGCATGAGT
Source organism: Panulirus argus (assembly GCA_038088735.1). NCBI lineage: Eukaryota > Metazoa > Arthropoda > Malacostraca > Decapoda > Palinuridae > Panulirus > Panulirus argus. The sequence goes on from JAYMFT010184947.1 coordinate 5,544, forward strand.
GACGCACCAGCGACGGCAGCAATAAATGAATCACCAGGAGAGGCAGCGCCAGAGGTAACGACAACAAACGTGGTGGCATCAAGGGTGGGAGAGTCAGCAGTGCCAACCGCCAAGGGGAACGGCAGCAGACGTGGGAGGAGCTGACTTACTTGGTGGAACCTTCACCATCCACCATCACAAGTGGCAGTGGACCTACCTTGCCCACCCACTGTATCACCAGCGGCAATATCCACACCTTTGCCACCTACTGAACCACCATTGGCACTATTTTCACTTTTACCACCCACCACATATCCTTGTGTTACTTTTATCAGCTTCACCACACACACCGTGCAACTCCGTCTAGTACTTACGCTAACCACACCTCCTGTGGCACTGTGTTCACCTTCACCATCCATCTAACCACCAGGTGGCGTAATACTCACCCTCATCACTCATCTGTGGTACTCTGCTCATCTTCATCAACCATCTCTGTCGACGTGCTCACCATCAGCACCAACCCATGAAAGTGATGCCTCATTTTGTTTCAGTAATCATACACAAAGTCATGAGAATTGTCAGAGTTTGTCGTTTGCTGATTTGAAATTCTTTGAACCTCTCTACTCTCAACCTTTACAAGTTTTTGGATAATCTGATCACCCAAAAATTTATATGAACTTTGGAATCATACCGTCAGTGGAAATTAATGCGCATTATGCCTCAGCAGAGCCCATAATTAGCCAGAGGAAATAATTAAGTTTATCTCTGTCGCTATATTGGTTCTAAAATGAAATATTTGAAACTCATACATGCATAATTACGAGGTAATTTTCTCATCAATATCTAATTATACCAATATTGTTATTCAGATGTAACAGACTTTATGTATCTCTTTAAACGACTCAGTGATCGGCGTGGCTGATTAGTGTGAAAAATACATCATTTATACAAGCGTCACACGATCGCTTTTTGTAAACAATGAACAAAAAGATTCATCCCAGTTGAGGCAACCTTAGCTTGTGACGGTTTTAGTTGAGGCAGGACCGAAAAAAAGGAAAAATGTGAGAATGATACACCCTGATAGCCAGTGGTACGTATAAAACTGCCAACTCCTACAACATCCGATATTGTCACACGAATGTCATTTCAATGCTCACTATTAAGTTCAGATAAGATTAATTGTTCACATTTTCCTGTCAAATATCCGCTGGCATCTCCGGTGCCTCACTCGCACGAACGTCTTTCTTCTATCTATTTCCTTTGAAAGTTTTAGCGTAGCGCGTGGTGAGTTGTCTTGACCAAGGTACCTGGCCTCACAAATCACAAGGTACATAACTGCCATCACCGGTGTCTGTACCATAGTCACCCTCGTGTATGTCTTTCTTTAAGGTATTCTCTCTACCGAATCACACTGTGGTGCGTTGTGCGCCTCTTGCCACGAGAGGTGGACCTGTGCAGTACGTGCAAAAGCCTAAAGCGCACCCGTATATCTTCTAAATCTCATTCATTCCCAATTACTCGACTTCGAATGTGATGAATTATACAAGTTGGGCATAAGCATATCCTCCATATTATCGTGGAAACCGCACATAAGGCACAGCATCGCATCTGCTTCCCAAAAGCAGTGGAAGTTGTGTCGGTGTCGTGATCATCTTTCTTATGAGTGGCTGTTCCAAATTTACGGGGGACTTGATCACCCGGGTATGGATTGCTGTCTGCAAATCTAGAGTGGTTCCTCTCCTCCATCTCTCTCTTACTTAAAGTGGAAGCAAAAAGATTTTACTTCATTGACATTCTTTCTACTACTTCCCTTTAAGCTTCCCTTTTCATCCGCTATGATGTTGCTGTCCTCCCTCTGTTCTATATGTAATGGATCCTCCACTGCTCTCGTAGAGTCTTTGCCTCTGTAGAAGAATGTCGTAGAAAACAAATCATTGATAAGGAATAAGCTCAATTTTAGTCCATTCACATACTTGCGTCCCTTGATAGGGCAAGAACAAAACATGCCCCAGGCAAGACTGTCTCATGTGAAAAGATAGAGAGCAAGAGATCTGAGATATTGATTGACCTATAACGTAAAATGATTACCCAGGATTTTACCAAAACTGCGTCTGAATGTGAAGTTTAAAGACTAGAAATCCTGCTTTTACGTTCTTCGGGATGATTGTAGTGCGTAACAAAAAATATTCCCTTATTTTCAGGTAGCATGTCTTCTGAATAATCAACAATATATAAGAGCATAAACGTATGAAACAAAGACATCAAAATATTTACAAACGTTTGTAAAATTCTTCGTATTTCCACCAGTGGAGAAGCAACATTTGTTTTGAAACAAGAGACAATTACAACAATTTCTTTTTCACAGTTTAATGAGGTCTCCATTGGTGCCCGAATTTTTCTATTGACGTGTCTTCAAAATACTGAACAGCGGGTAGAACGAGTGAAGATGAGAGAAAAAGGTAGGGAGACAGGGACAGATGGAGAAAGAAGAGATCGCTGTGGCGACGAGAGAAGAGTTAGGAAGAAAAGATGAAGAAAAAAGGTTAAAGATTGAAGATGAGGAGAGAGAGAAAAGGGAGAAAGGTGGAGGGGCTTGTAAGGGGAGAACAGAGAGGGAGAGAGAAAAATAAGGGAAGGTTACAGACCATCAAGGGACGAAAGGAAAGATTTACTTGGCCATAATTTATCACCACCACGTTGATCGTCTTCAAGATCTGAGCGCTGAAGTTAGCTCAGCTTAAACCATTTTAGAGATCCTGGGGTATTAAATAAAACATACGCCAGGTGTAAGGTATATAGATATGAGAAATCTAAATTGTGGTCGTCATAATTGAATAATCCATATATTCAGGCATCAACAGGATTATTCACTCAAGAGAATAAGTGTTGCATGCCATGAGTTACTTATAATATTCCGAAGTTCTCACGTCCATGATCTCTCTCTCTCTCTCTCTCGGCTGCTCAGATGCTATTAAATCATGCATGATAATAGGTTTCAGCCCCGAATATTGTTTTCGTTAATGAAAATAGAATATGTGTTTGGACTTGCCAATGTGAATACAGACCAAAGATATATTGCAATTTCTATACCTTTTCAAGAACTATACTATACAAAGTTATGAAGTCGTAACATCTAAAACATTAAATGGGAGCACCAGAACAAGGCAACAACTCTAGCAAGAAAGGAATACGATCAAATCAGCCACGCCAGAATAAGTGTGTTATTATACACTTATTCTGGCGTGGCTAATTTGATTGAATTCCTTACAGCCGAGAGATGAAAGACCAGACTAGAGAACTAATCATTATTAGTGCCAATCAGCCAATATAGATAGTTACTTACTGTGTCAGGAAATAATGAACAAGATTGACAATATTCAATATTGTTTTACCTTTGTCCCTAAGGCAAACAGTTCCGTAATACCTGGATCGCCACTGCTACATTCGACAATAGCCTATCGTTGCCTTAAAAGCCTCTCTCTGGACAGATTTGGCTACTTCACAAAATGTAGTAATATATCTCGTTGTAGTCAAAAACATATTCACATTTATACTTCTCTCAAACTGATCCTGCAACAGACATACATACAGATACTGAGACAAGGACACGGCCTTAGACGTTGGTGGACACTGACCATCACTACACTGACACGGACGGTTTGATACAGAGCAAACCGTCTCATCATCTTTAACCTGTCTCCAGTACTGATGGAGAGGCAACGCAGTTCATCTTGACATTACTTTTTTCGATCCTTTATAAATACACATCAGTATTCTTTCTCTTTCCCCTTCTCTCTAGACCTGATAACTTTCCCCGCTGATGCTAGTGTCATTACAAATGACATGGTTTCACATGATATTAGCAAACGTCATTTTTCTGTGTTGACGAGAGCTGTTTTCACGTTCTCATTACTTTCATAGATCATTAATGTCAAGATTTCAAGATTATTTAAACTATCGTGTGTCCTGTTCCTTTTCCTCCGTATTCTTCATAAATGTGAAAAGTGAAAAATTCATTGCTTTCAGGAGAGCTGGACTTTACTGACAAGATTAACACTAAGTAATTCATTTACTCAAACGTTACAGAAAAAAATTTTGAGTGGAGCCTTTTCCTCTCGCCCAGTAATACAGTTCATTCACTTTCAACATTTAGAGTTCACCACTTTTCTTTTATTTATCTATTTTTAGACAGAGGTATTCCTATAAGCGCTTTCCAAGCACCAACACACACAGGGTTTTATTCTCACGTTCCCTTGAGATGTTGACACCTTTAAGGTCTGTTTGTCCAGCCAACTCAGTATCATGACAGCGACCGGCTTCCCTGTGCTCTCACATCATCTGCTAAAATCTTCGACAATCCTAGATCCTGTGCTCCATGCAGGCGACGAGTTACATACATAGATACACAGACCACACAGAGACCTTAAGGTCCCAGCTACTTTAAAGAATGTAGTCTCTATAAGAGCAGCAGAAGAAAACTACGGCAACACGCCAGACGGATAAGCAGATAGAACAAAAAAATAACTTGCAGGACTTAATATGCCTGAAGGGAATCTTTATGAGAAAGTCAGAAGGGATAATGAGCATGAATATGTTATGCATACCATCACCAACAACATGTATCCCTACATTTTTTGTTATAAAGACATTAGAAAGGATAAACTTGAGCTCCAGCCTATCGAGTTACCATGTATATATCATTCCTGAAGTTGAAGAATGATTCAATAATTATTTCTTAAGGCTTGGCCTGTGCCTCCTAAAACCATGTTGTGTATTATGAACCAGACTGTGTTGTTCCAGGCAGGTTACGACTTTATCAGCAATAGTTTCCCATTCTGGAATAGAAGTGACGTTTGTCAATCTCTAGTCCTACAAGACTCTTCCACCTTAGAAAGATTGATTAAAAATAAGATGGAAATATCTCTGGAAAGAGTTGTCGTAATGTCCAACGAGTCGTAAAGGTGAAGTGACGCACCGCAGGAAAGGTAGAGTGACGATGTTATAGATTGTGGAGTGACGCATCATAAGAAGAGATGAGTGACGCACGTCAGGAAAGAAGGAATAGCACATGGCTGGAGAGATCAGAAGTGTCGACCAATAACGGGTAACAGAAAGGTAAAGAGCGTGGAGTAATGGAACGCAAGAAAGGTCGTAAGAGAAGAAGGTAAATGGCTGGCAGGAAAGACGAGATAAGTGGTGCAGTCAGCACTACGGAACAGTTATGAGAAGAGGAGTCATACATTGCGCATCATGGCTCACCTTACCTCGCTGTGCTCCTCACTGCTCCTTCCCTGCTCAACCGACTTATAAACACCTTAACTATGTCTTTTGCTTTCCCGAAACAATTCAGCTTTAAGAAGAAACTCTAATTGCAAACTAACAGGAGAAAGTTGAAGTCAACTGAAGAGCGAAGCGGGCATTTGTTCCTGTGTACAAGGATTCTTGCTGCCAACTTCTTGTGAGGAGTAAAACATGGAGGAGAGGGAGGAAGTTTCTCAGGTCCAACTGAATGGCTGTTCGGAACACTAGAAGTTCTGCTCGGTGGCAGGAGGAGGAAATGTGAGCGAAATGGATGTAGCTCTGGCCATGGTGAAGGTAAGTGAGGTTGTGATGTGTGATGCTGGCTGTGGTGAGATTATGATGAGTTTTGAAGTGTGGCGTTGGCTGTGAACGTGTTGAGTTGTGAGATGTTGTGCTGGCTGTGTTGAGAACATATCGAGTTGTGAAACGTGGTGCTGTGGAGAGAATATACTGGGTCGTGAGATGTGGTACTGGCTGTGGTGAGAACGTGTTGGGTTGTTAGGTGTGGCGTTGGCCATGGCAAGAAAATATAGAATCGTAAGATGGTGACCAATATTTCAATAAGTTGAGTGTGAGGTGTGGTGGTGGTGGTGGTGATGGTGGAAACTTGCTTGGATGTGGAGTGTTTTGCCGTTCGTGGTGAGGACATGTTGAGTAGTGAGGTGTGGTGCTGGCCGTGGTAAGGAAATGCCAGACAGTTTTCCTACACCTGGTGAACACCATAACTTAACAGTCATCTGATCTCGAGATACACACGTAAGATGTTCGTTAATATTGCAGTGTGTGGGTGTCACAAAACACCTAAGAAGAAACTGGATACCGAAGATTTCATTCTGTAAAGTCGGACACAAATCCACATCTTTTTTCCTTTGTTGTCGACATGTTCGAGAAATTCTTATGTCACACAGCTGAGTTGGTGGGTTGACCTTATGGCTAATAACTTCCTGGAGAGCCAGGATCCTTTTCTCTGGTGACCCTTACCGGAGTCTTACAGCGTCACAACTCTTCTTGTCCATTGTTGGCCACAAGAACTGGCGGCAGCATTTACAGAAAACTGTAATCGTACATCGCGGTCATAAACTTGGATGAAGTAAAAGAGAGCAGTAGATAACTTCAAACTGTAAATTGTTTTGATTAAAAGAAAGATAACAAATAGACGATATAGTTTAAGAAAAGGAAAAACACATTAGTAAAGATAGGAAAGCTGCACAGACCAGCCTTCACTCAGTAGTGCCATCTTGTTGCAACCATCGCACGAGCTACTTCTGCATAATTCACAGAAAATAAAGTTGCAACACAAGTAGTGCGGCTGTTATAGTGCCTTGGTAACTGTAACACAGGCAAGGATCAAAATTTCGAAACATTGTCGTGATTTTGGACTTAAAATGATATGAAAAGAAATAATGCTTCCAATAGGATTAATAAGCGCCGGGTTTGTCCTTTCGAACAGGCCAACTCGTGAACTGACACGTCTTCCTCCCTTGTACTCCGTGATAAGAGAACATTTTCATCAGCACAGTCATAATCCAACTCCTAAAACTTCAGTAACAGGTAAGAGCAGTAGTAAACCAGACATTAAAATATTAGTGCTCACACGAAAGGCAGTCCAAACCAAACTTAAACCACAACTATGCCTCAGTGCCTTAATGCACAGTAAGGTAAGGAATGCTTTTACATCATTCTACTTTTAACGTTAAAATGTTTTTCGTTATAATCCTCTGCCAGCTTTACGTACTGACAGTAAATTATCTTATAGTTATCTGAAATTTATTTAGATTAATTCTAAGTAAATGAAAAGGTAAAATATTGTAAAAATATATGTAACTTTTTTAAAAACAATACTGGATTTTATGAAAATATTAACAACCCCAAAAATTTAGAGCAGGTGTAAATGAAATAACAGTCAGTAGAATCCAACCTTCTACGAGTGACGGTTGTGATGGTGTAAGCTCCCTGGCAGGGATCCGATTTGTGCGTCCTGCCTGCACAAAAATGAACTTGAAACACTTGATAAAGCTCTACCGCTTTTGTTAAGGGAGCAGGGCAAGGGAAAATCAACCATAAGCACCAAGCGCGTCCCCTCTACGAAATATTTATCATTAAGGTTAATGATGTAGCCACCCAGGAAACTTGACAAAAACTAGGGATGCTTGACAAGAAAAAAAATTTTTTTCTTATCCTGGGGTCTCGGCCCAACACGGTCAAGGCCTTAGCTGCCACTCCCATCCTTGGGAAGTGATGGTAGACCTGTCGACTGACCATTACTGTCCAGTGAAAGACTTAATGCAAACTATTTTTTTAATTTTTATCATATGGATTACCAGGAGAGTGATTCTGTACGTGGTGGGTGAAGCTGAACTACGAGGAAACGAGCTTGTTGTGACCCTTCTGAAGCAAAGATCTCTCCAGTGAACGATCATATGAAACTTCGCCAGTTCAACCGCTCTGTCGTCAAGGCTAACACACGCGTAAGCCTGAATCTCGTAATGAAGTCATGGTTCATGCCTTGCTTGGATGTCATCTCTACGAGTCAGGCAGGAATTCACGAACGCACAACTCTCAGTTCATAGAAGTTATTACAGATAGGTTTACAGCCAAGATGGAAAACGACACACGAAGAAGAATTCCACATCTTGTTTTGAGGTGCTCTAAGACATTTCCCATAGAAGATTCACACAGGTTAGGAAAGATCATCGGTGCGGTCCTCCATCCCAAACACTTTTGCTCTAAGTGTCAAAAGCTGGTCGTGGGGAAACGATCTGAAACTATCTGTCGCACTGACCCCGCTGTGGTAAATACATGCACTGATCTCGGACCTGCTACGGAGGAATGAGAATCAGAATCCAAAGAATTTGTTAACTTGCCTCATCACGTCAGTGCCTCAACCGGTATCAGGAGAATATAGTCTGCTCAGTTAAGACAGAAAATGATTCATACAGAGGGGCTGTAAAGATGGTGCAGGCGTCGCCCACAGCACTGTCATCTGATGCCTCCACAGCATCCACGTCTGACGCCACACTAAAGCCTTATCCTGAAACTCCTCCAGATTTACATAAGGCTGGTGTTTCTTCATCTTGTTCCCCTGCTGTCTCTATATATCGCCTTAAAAAGGAGGAAAATGATAAAGTCCACATGACTGCCCTGAATAGCAATAAGAAACCCGCCCTCCACGCTGCCTGGCGAGTTTTACCAACTGACTCTTCCAGGAAGAGCTCTGAAAAGGAGGTCAACATCCCCAGAATCAATAGGTTCAAATAGATTTCTGGATACATCTACTCACAAGCACCAAGAGTGGTCTTTAGTAACTATCCCGAAATGAAATAGTTTAGAAGAATCAGACTGTCTACCCCAGATTTAATGCCCTTTGAAACCAACCTCTTCAATCTACTGCATCTGAATTCCAGGAATCTTAGGCAAGAACGTGCTTAGATCTCTAGTCTCCTAGCAATACACACAGTTCATTTTTCTTTTTGTCTGTAGGAAACACTACTGGATGAGGCAGTGAAGAGCATCCCATCTTACGGCACTACCAATCCTTAAAACAAAAGAATGTTGGTCGTAGTGAAGCTGTCTACATCAACAGCAGTTTACCTGAAACGGAAGCAACTTTGAATTCTACTGCAAAAACGGAAACATGCAGAGGAAAACTGAATGATATATATCTGACCATTTCATTATACTGCTCTATTGCCAGTGCACTTGATGATGATGAGGTGCGCACCTCATTAGTTAATCAGCTGCAGTGAAAGCAGATCATCCAAGGAGACTAATGAACATCATCATCATCAGTGCAGAAAATCAGGAGCTGATGGTCGAGGGAATCAAATACTTAATTTCATTTCTGAATGATGGTAGTGACTCTAGAGATGATCAGAGGGGCAACATGTCCTTACCAGCTCCAGATATAGTTAAGAAACTCACCTGGAACGTTTATAACGACGCTTCCAGAATCAACCATCTCCCATTCTCTTTCTTATTCATGTGGGTTTATTACGATCCTCATCATGGCCAAAGTCTTCTTCCAAGAAGACCCACTGCATGTCTTTCTCAGTGCTCACTAACTTAAGTTTATCGGGGGAAGAAACTGATACCAAAATACGAGATCTCGAGAGTTCAATCCTGGGAGCTGCCAAGAAGGCCTCTGCATCGAAGATCCCTGCTCTTAATGCCGGCACAGATCATATTGATGGACACTAGTTTGCCCATTAAAACTGAATGAATGCAATAAGACATGTAGAAGACTCAATACAGATCCAGTAAACAAGCAACTTTCTTGCTTTAAGCAAGCAAGGGCTCACGCAAGGAGGACACTTAAACATGCGAAGAGGGACTTTTGGCGGAGCTACATCTTCGCCATTAACAATATCGTCTCCCTCAGACACGTCTGGGAACCGATAAACAAAATCTGCAGGAAATATTTGGCCTCCCGTATCTTGAGCCTCACCGTGGGGATCAGAACATCGACTACCCCATGCAGATGACCAGTACTCGCGCTGGAAGGTTCTCTCGCAAAAACTGCTAAGCAAACTACATGCAAACACTCTCAGAAGAAAGGAATTCAGCTGAGCAATAGCGGATCAATTTTTTTTGAGATGAAGTCTAGCTACACCCAAAGATTTATCATCGAATAAAATTCCTTTTGTAGTCGAATCAGGTAAAGCAAAAGATCACGTATGGATGATTCAGGATGTTGATGAAAAAAGACTCAACAAATTCCATGCGCTGAGCCATGGGATTTGGATGTCTGGAACGTTTCCAAACTTATAGTACTTTGCGCACATCATACCCGTACTATGACGCAGTATATATCCTGATCCATTTTTTACTAAACTAACTGGTTGTCAGTGGAAGTTTACTCGTAGAGCAAAGAAATTTGCTCATAGATTGAACACTGGGAACATAGAAACACTCAACTAATGAATTAAGATAATGGTATAAAGCATTGTCTAACTGGAGTATTTCTATACACTGCCCAAGACTATGACATGATCTGGTGAAACAGAAAACTAAAGAAACTCAGTAATTTCTATTTAAGATGTAATCTGTTTATTTTCATGTGAAAATTCCTTACTGACGATTTTTTTCCCATCAGCCCTTTCGTCCATAAAAAAAACATTGTACGCATCTATTCAGGAAAATGCGGTACCACAGGTCAGTGTGTTCAGTCCTACCCTATTTTAAATTATGCTTAATGAGATTTTGTAGTCATATCCCGTCCCAAGAAATCTTAAACACACAGTTTTCTGACGACTGAGCAATTTGCTACTCGTGCATTAATGGATGGTTCTCAACAGGGCAGATTCAAGATTCTCCCGAGTCTGTTCTACAATGGGAAATGCAGCGGGGTTTTAATCGTTTCCTGCTCAGAATACGGCGGATGTTTCTTACTCGATGACAAAATGTATCTTTTTAAAGTAACTTTAGACAGCTGCTTTATAGCAAATGTAGAATTGTGTTAAGTTCTTCGGTCTGCATTTTGATAGAACACTCAGTTTAGAAAGTCACGTTGCTCAACTTTTAAGTATTTGAAATAATGAATTAAATGTATTCAGATATCTGTCCAGTCTCCACTTCGCAGACGACAGAAGGCCTGTATCTGTGACTTATAAGACCCTGATCAGATCAAGGTTGATTTACGGTTTCCAGGTGTATGTTCCAGCAACTGAGGCAACCTCGAGATGGTTGAAAATGATTCAATATGAATGTTTTATTGATACTCCTGGAGGCTCTAATATGCTACAGAGTTGAATGAGTGGAAGTGCAAGTTAATGTGCCTTCCTTCCAAGGAGCAAAGTGTAGATTACCACCGCTGGCGGCGTTTAATACAAAAACGAGCACTGCTTTGTACTAGTTTTATTTTCCGTTGGTATCATCCCAGAAATGATTATTAGATTTTCTCATAGAATATCATGTTTGCCTCTATGTTACTGAAAATGGAACTCCAGTTTTTTTAAAATATTCTTTCACTGATCGTGTTTCAATTTATTTTTTGTAGCTAGAATTCGTCACTTTCCTCCCGTTGACCTCGCTTTGTTTTTGTCGTGTTCACTACAATTGATTTCCACAATGTAGTTATTTCTATGATGCTGTGATCCATTTATATATAGGGATTAGGTTTAGAATATGGATTTAGATGACCGACTGCAGGCTTGCCTTGGTTCGAGGTAAACCATAAACATTTTATCATTTAATTCTGTATCTGAGAATAGTGCAGTGTCATTTCTTAATATAAGCTCTATCTCGATGATCCTTTTAGTCAGTCAGTGGTTGCCCTGTACAAATTTGATTGGCCGACAAGATCAGGAAACCGCGATTAAGTACAGAAAAGAATAAAGTGTGGGTACAATCATGTGTACTTATTGAGTTTTGAGTAAGTTGTATATAAGCAGAATAATGATATAATAAATGAACCACTTTCTTACAAGCCCCTTAACAAGCTACTGCCCCGGGTTATCCCACAGTCTAAATCAATATACTGACCAAATATCCCATCTTTGGCCAATATCTGGAAAGGCATAGTAGGCCACGTTGATTGACCTAATCACTTATTCATACTTTCAACAGTCTGCACTTCGCATTTTTTGCACATTTTCGTTCTATTTCGCATTCGCGGACTATTATGAACTGAGCATTTTCTCCTGATTTGCGCTGAGTCTGTTTTATTTTTTTCTGTTCTTTAAACGTGTTTCATCACCGGATCTTTTGCCCTCCTGATGATATTACGTCAGTCATGTTAGGTAAGAATGTTAACATCTTTTCAGTCTAAGAAACCCACCTGAAGATTAATTTGTCATCACTACTGAACAACAGAGAACACGACATACGAAAGTAATGTTTTCGGAGTTGAATATCACAGCGATTTGACACCAATTACCTAAGAGCAAAGGAGACGAGTAGTAATACTTTTTTATGATAAACTCATCACGCTAATACTGCACAGTTCAAAGGATATATAAAAACAGCTTAGAAGAACAATGCAAATACTGGGGGAGATATTTTCAGAAAAGACAAATTAACTTCTTGTGGCGAGCGTTCTTATTGATGAATACAGACATACATTATTTGTTTGCCTTGCTAGTAAATTATTGCCTTGTAGATTATTCTCTTAAATCTTACTTGGCCAAATGGGGTATTCTGGAGAGATGGCAGGCGCAGTGCCACCAACGGAGGTCTGTGCTGAAGCAGCGTCAGTTGTTGGAAATGTTTTAAGGTATAATGTGACATTTTGCCGTTAGGTGCGTGTGAGGCTATTCTTACAGCCTCAGCGCTAAGCCTTCCACTGACCTATAACTAAAGGTTACGGCAAAACAGTATATTCATGCATGAATCTTGTTTTGAATGTAATATTTTCAACACGCGTAGGGAGTTAAGGTCACCAGAAGCTTAGGAAGCGTACTTGCGGATTGCTAAGGCGCTTCTTGCTCCATCAGGAAGCTGCTGCTCATCCTTCAGCTGTAAGATCGTAGGGGCGTTTTCTGTGGTTTCTAATTTTGAGATGTTTTAGATAGGCGGTATTACGGGCTAATTAGTTTTCATTCAGTTTCTTTCGCTAAGTAAATGATAAGATATGCAAAATCACGAACTGTCTTAGGATACATGGAGCAAAAGAATGAATACAGGAGTTTCATGTAAAAGATATGTCTTACTTTTCCTGCAGAGAGAACGAATAACGAAAAGACTAAGGACGTATGGGAACACTGCACGACTATTGTTATACATTGTTCCTACCTGTCAACCAACTGGTAATGTTATTATCCATCCTCTTTTAACACTGTTACTCTCTGTCTAACGCCATACACTGTTTCTGTCCATCCCCTATGAATACTGTTACTATTTGTCTATCACTATGTACTGTTACTGTTCATCCTCTCTTAATACTGATACCTCCTGTCCACCACCTTGTACTGTTATTGTCTTAACGCTGTTATTACCTGTCCACCACCATATGTAGTTACTGTCCATCACCTCTTAACACATTTACTTCCTGTCCACTTTTAGACATCATCCATTCTTTCTCAAACACTGTCGCTTTCTGTCTATCATAGGTCACTGTCACAATCCCACAGCTTAAGAAAACCATCACTGCCGAACACTGTCCCCACTGCTGAACATTGTTACTGTCTGTCCCTTACTGGGCACTCTCCCTTTCCGTCCATCTGGAACTCTGTCACTGCCTGTCCATCACACATCACTGTCAATGCCTGTCCACTCATAAGCACTGGTATTACCCGTCCAAACTGTACACTGTCATTAATTACCTACTCTTGAATACTGTCATTATCGATCTACGGCTGAGCCTGCTCTTCCCCGTCCAATCCTGAGCACTGTCATGTACAGCCCAATCCTAAGCACTTTCCCCACATATCCAGTTCTCAGCACAGTTATGTTCTGTCCAAACTTGAGCACTGTCCCTACCCGTCGAATCCTAAGCACTTTCCCTACCCGTCCAATCCTGAACACAGTCATATCCCGTCCAATCCCGAACTCTCGCACAAAAGAAAAAGCGAATAACGAACCGAACTCAGCGGCATCGCAGAGAGACAAATTGACCTCTAATGACCTATGAATATATTCCAACTCCAGCTTCAAGTGGGGCGAGGCGAGCGGTAGGTGGGCTAAGGAAGGAAAATGGGGGAATGACTCTTCCAAGGGAAAGAGAAAATGATGACAAGTCAACTGTGGAAATGAGGAACTGAAACTTGCTTAATATTACCAATTTATCTAGCAATTATATATATATATATATATATATATATATATATATATATATATATATATAGATATATATATATATATATATATATTCTTTTTTTTTTTTTTTTGAATGATATTCACCTGTCTGTCTTTTTCTTACTAATAACTCATTTACCATTTCGACGACGTATATCATACACACGCAGCCTCCAGCCTCACTCACACATCTAAGCCCATCTGACGCTAGTCATTTCTCTCGCTTGATCTACATATCTCTTCCATTTACAATAGTATATAAGGGTAAAGAGGAGGTGAATTATGCAAGAATGAAAAAGCACTTAAAGAAATGTCATTAACAGCAATGATAATTGGCAGCAGTCTACAAGGAGAAAGACAGATGGCTAATTAGAATGACTTTAGCTTAATGTAATCGGGGAGAGAGGAGTCAGCGGCCGCTTGGGGAAAATACTGATCCAGAAATCAAGACCAAGAACGGAGACGAAGATTGGAGTGTTTCCATGGTTAACAAAGTTGACCTCATTCTAGGAGGGACCTTGTGCTTAAATGGTAACAGTCGAGAAGGGAATGGCTAACTTCTTAGATAGGTGGTGACGAGGTTAGTTTGGGGTGAGATAGATAATTGATGGTGAGCAGATATGGTGAGAGGCGTCGGGGTAAAATGTATCATGCCAGGAGGTTGTGTTGTTGGTGGTAGGGCAGTGTGGGTGGTGAAGTGGTAGAGTGAGTGGTGACCAGGTAGGATAGGTGGTCAGGAAGTAATGTGGTTGGAGACTGCAAAGCTTGGGTGAGGTGGAGGTAAAGAGCGAGTCCATTTATAGAGGTTGTGTGGTGAGAGGGCGGGGTGGGTTGTGACGGAGTGGAGAGAGTGGTGCTAGTGTGGTGTGGGAAGACAAGGATGGGGACGTCTGGTGGCAGTAATGAGTGTTAAGTTACTCCATCGTTGGCACCTTTGCCCCAGTCCCTCTCTACATTTAATGAAGCATCCAGCCAAAAGACTGCCATGTCCCTCCTTCAAAATCCTTCCAATCCTAGACTGCATCTATCTGTTGGCAGTGTAGGATCAACCTGGATAGTATCTACACTACGGTGCAGCTACTGCGGGCACAATACCATGTTTCGTGTTGTCTGTAGCATATTTTGTTTCAGGGTAATACTTAACATAGATCATTGTCACAAATACTGGAATCACCAGCTTTATCAGAATGCACCGTCATGAGGAAACGATGTCTTTCTAAATACCAGTAAATACATTTCTGAATAAGTTTCAGCTGGACGATAAAATGAAAGATTTCTCAGCTTGTTTTATTTCCCTGTAAAGACAAATCAAATATGCACAGGTTTAACATCCCATAAAAAGATAAATTCTGAAGGAATATAAAGATTAGAATTTTATGTTTCAGTTAAAATGTTGACATGAGAGAACCATTACTTGATAAAATGAAAATACGGGGGAACGTACCGTGACCCCCGCAAGAGCTGCTGGTCTGGCTGGACATTTCTCCAGATGGAAACTTCACTGTTGATATGAAATA
The DNA here is from genome assembly GCA_038088735.1 of Panulirus argus. Taxonomy (NCBI): domain Eukaryota; kingdom Metazoa; phylum Arthropoda; class Malacostraca; order Decapoda; family Palinuridae; genus Panulirus; species Panulirus argus. Next base: position 21,071 of record JAYMFT010184947.1, read on the forward strand.
AAGTCCACAGCCGGGATGTTGTCCCAGGGAGTTTTGTAGTGGAGTCTAAAGTACTGGTGCACAGAGGGGAGTTGGACTGCGAAGACCCAGGAGGAAGACCGAAGCTCCACTGGGAGTGTCGACAGACGGACCATTTCTTGTTTGCGATAACAAGACATAAACAGCAAAATATTAATCTGACGAGGGTAGAAGCTGCTGCTGATAGATCTTATACCAAGGAAATCCACTTTAGGTCCTCACTGGTTCATATACTAAACACAATTTCCCTTAACACTCTTAATAAATGCTTGAGAAATTTATGATCTGGACTCTTATTAAATAGGGTAATAAGACATAATGGTTGTGTCTGGTATGAAGAGAGAAAATGTATATATCCTCACTAAATATATCTGCAATCTTAGTCCTTCATCTCATTGTCTAGTCCTTTACAAACATTCCTCGTTGAGATTACCACACATTACTAGGTATCATCTGCTTTTATTGGTCTTGACTTCATTCGGGCAGATGAATAAATGCAATGATCCAATACTTTTCCTGGATATGTAATAAGCTGTCAACAAAAACAAATAATTCTTGAATCCTCTTAAAAGTCATAGAGTTCGTTCCCAGAAGAGTCGTATCCCAGATGCAGATGATAATGATGAAGCACACCAGAGGCTCGTCCAGTCAAGAATCAGATTGAGCAATGAGAGTCTTTGTGAAATTAATATTCTATTATGAAGATCCAAAGCTGCAGCGAGCAGTGACAGTGTATTGCAGTCAGCCACGAACAACCAGTCAAAGTATAATGAACAACAAAAAGTCGTGGAAAGAATAAAAGAGCTTGAATCACTAAGATGAAACACATCAAGAAAATCAAAATATATAAAAGATCTTCAGCTACATCTTAGTCTTCAGCCTGGAGGAACTCACAAAATTCGAAGTGCCATCCTGTTTTCAGGTCGGAGGAATATTGAACAAGGAATACGAAAACAAAAACTCGAAATTTCACTTTATTCAGGAAATGATATTTTGATGGAAAGCAAATTGACCAAGAGAAGATACCGTCTCAGCGATCATGTTGCTGTGAAAATTTTGTGAATATAGAATATTTTTCTACTCAAAGATTCTGCCAGTCAGCAATTCTTGTATTTCTTAAAATTGCTTCTAAAACAGAGTAAAAAAAAAACGTTGTCTGTCTACAAAAGAGAATATTTTTTTTTTGTTGAAAAATACGGAGTGTTAACCAAAGTCGACAAGTAGTACGTGGTATAAATCAATGTATAATCATCATATTCTTTTACTCTAACCTTTTCATGCTTTTACAGGAGATGATTTTAATTAGAGCATGTTTTGCCGGTGGCATGTCGGTCACTATATAAATAAATAAGAATTTTATGAAATCACTTCCGAGTTCTCGTGACCCTGGCTAAATGGGAATGCTCCCTTGTCGCATGTGAAAGTTATCTAAACAGAGTCAGACTTGTAGAATAAATCAGAAACATTTAACAAGTCACAAGTGAAAAAGGAATATCTTTCCCCAACTGTTGTACCTAATGTTAATGTCGATATCATAATGAATACTGTCCTAAATGCCGAGCATCTTCCCACAGGCTCTCCACGCACTAACCATAGAAATATTGTAGTGGTAGACCAGGATATAATGTATTTAATCGAACGTCTACAATCTTATGCATCGAGCTGAAACAGTCTGTGGGTTGTGACTGAAGATAGGAGGAACTAGAAAAATTATAAACTGTTTCGAGGTCAACAGGAACAACAGACTCCTGAATACCTGCAGCTATGATTCACGTGAATACATTCGCTCTTGATACATTATCTCTGTCTTTCCATAGAGCCCTTAATCTTAGAACGTAGAAGGGTTGCTATGGTTTATCCTGACTACACTATCAGATCCTTAACTTTAACCTTTACCATCGTCAATAATAGACCTTTGGAAACGCTAGCATTTTGAATAAGGAAGCATTTCACTTCATTCTTTTGTTTAACAAGGCAGTCTACTAATGCCCAGGGAAGAAACAAAAAAAAGCTCATACCTAGCAAAGATGTTTTTTTCCTTTACCTAAAACACAACTGTTTGCCACTAGTAAGGACGGCCCGGTACTGTTGACTACATACGTGCATCCACACTAGGTGTACATAGTTTAACACAGGAAGGCAGATCAGCAAGAGGTTGAGGCACTTCAGCACAAGCAGAACACATTTCAGCACAAGATGGGATTATCTCAGCACGAACTTGTCACATTTGAGCACGAGGTGGAAACAGGTCAGCACTAAGTGGAGACAGTTCAGCACGAGATGGATATGGTTCAGAAAGATGTGGAGATAGTTCAGCACAAGATGAGGACGGCTCAGCTCGAAATGTGTGTGTGTGTGTGTGTGTGTGTGTTTTAGTGCACCTTCATATAACCAAAAGAAATAACCAGTAAGGGTCATTATCGTTAGAAATGACATTTTGAAAACTAAAAGCAAAGCATTTGGGCTTTTGAAGCTGAGGAACTGGCTGTGTCTCTCCTGAGGCCAAGGACGGTGTCATATCTCTAATTACCTCTCCAAACACGAGGCAGCCTTGCGAGTGGCTGTGAGGCCTTTCACTCCCACTCCTCTGTGAACCTCAGCTCACACCCGCAAGCGGTGTGTGTGTGTGTGTTGCCTGGCTGAAGGATATGTACTTGATTAAATGATACCGATGAAAATTACAGTTGTAATTAACAAGTAAAAGCGTCACATTTGTAGTGAGAACAACAATCGGGCAGTGAGTACAGAGTCGACTCGACGGACTGTTACCTAAACTGTTACTGGAAATGTTTTTATCATGAGCGTAGGAGGGACAGGAGGAGGGAAACAAAGGCAAGACGGATGGAGAGAAAAGGGAGAGAAGGGAGGAAAGCTTGCAAGGGAAGCGAAGTGGAGTGGTGAGGGACGGTGAGAAAAATGAAGAAGAAAAGATTAAATGACAAAAGGTAAAGGAAAAAAAGATAAAGATGGGAAAGGGAAGAGAGAAAGGGGGATAGAATGTGTATTGATAAGGACAGAGAACGGACGAGAGAGAAAAGAGTGATCCATCAAAGAAGTGAACTAACAGAAGAGATCCTGGAAAGTCTACATAAAGTGAAAGGAAAGATATAAGAGGAGAAGAAACAGAGGAAGGTGGAAAGCGAATGAGGAGGACATCGTCTCCTTCCTCAGTGCTCGTGTGACCCTCCGGCTGAGACAGGCGGTCCCCTGTCGTGTCATATACGTGCAGCCTCGAACAAAAGTAATGAGACACCTCGGATCGAACCTGTACCGTGACAGGCGTCTCATCAGAAAGATACGAAGGGACGTGTACAGGTTCGTCTCGGCTTACGCTTCTGCTGTGCCTACCGGGGATTCAAGCGTGTCCCTAGACATTCTTCTATGACGGTGCCATCGTTGAAATTTTACCTACACCAGCGTAACGGACGGTTGTAAATCTTTCCATGATCGGTCGACACTGATGTCAAAAACAGCGTCATGTTGCATTATGGTGGCAGGGACGCATGTAGACATCTCACGGGATCATTGGCCAAAATAATGCACATAGAATAAAGGGAGATTAGCAACATCGTGGCGTTAGGAATGGGTTGGTTGAAGGGAGGTGATGCAGAGAGAACGAGGAGAGAGAAAGATTCTAATTCCAATTTCACTAACAGACAAAAAGAACACTACAGGTATGTTAAAAGCTCTCCATACTGGGGCGAATAAAGCCCCTGAGAGAGCAATCATAGGAAAAGAATGTGGCTCCTGCGCAACGCCCCCAGCTTTTAGTAGGCAGACTTTGTGACGTTGGTTATATGGGTATTTGTGAGACAGTGTAGAATATGACTATGACCGACATGCTTTTTGTCATAAGAAAGATTAACTGTGGTGTTTTGAAATTGAACAGAGGGACACGAGTGATTCAGAGAGAGATAAATAGAGGAAAATATTGTGTTCTACCATTCCTGAATCTAGCATGATACGCTGCTTCTCCAAACTGAGGGAGGAGATATGTTCAGTACGAGAAAGAGAACGGGTATCAGAAAGAGAAGGGAGGGAAGTAAGTCGTGTGAAGAATGGAATTATCAACATAAGAGTGAATGAAGTTGCAGGTTAAAAGTAATCATTTGTAGAAAAAAGAAAAGAGAGTAGACGTCAGGACAGATCCCTGACGGATGCCACTGTTATGAGGAGGAAGGAAGTCACTGACTACTGCGATGACACGGCCTTAGAGGAAGCTTTGTATAAAGGAACAGACCGAGGTGGAGAAAGGCAGTGAGTTCAAACAAACTTTGAAAAGCAAAGGCTTATGACAAACGCTCTGGAGACGTCGAGGGCCATAACAAAAGTTTTACCAAAATCCGTAGAGAGGAAAACCAGGTGTGAGTCACATAGGAGAGATTTCCAGTAGCCTCTTTACCGCGTTACCCGCATCGGTGATCAGAAAGAAAGGAAAAGAATCTAAATGCTGGATAAAATGAAGGAAAAGTTAATGCATCCTTTCGTTAACAAAAAGCTACGAAGAGAAAAACATTCAAACACTTTAACCATGTAATCATTTAAGTTCTACAAGGAGAGGAATGGGAGCTTTTGTTTTGCAGTGGGCACAAACGTCGCCTTTGGAGCGAAAACAATGGCAAAGATTAAAGTCAGATACCTGAGAGTGTAGGCAGGATGCACCCTAGTACCCCTTGTATGCGACACCTGCAGCTTTAAGACAGCGGTACATTCTGTAGCATGGAAAGAATGAACCGATGGTGAGTCTTCGCTCGCGGCAACACCACATGCAGGCGAAATCCGGACACTCATAAAAAACA
>JAYMFT010184948.1:0-11980 GCA_038088735.1 Panulirus argus
TGGTCACGGGTGTAGGGATTGAACACCCTGATCACCGGTGTAGGGATGAAACACCCTGGTCACGGGTGTAAGTATGGAACCTCTTGGTCAAGGATGTAGGGATTTATCACCCTGTTCACGGGTGTAGGAATGGAACACCCTATTCACGGGTGTAGAGATGGAAGACCCTGGTCACGGGTGTAGGGATGGAACACCCTGGTCACGGGTGTAGGGATGAAACACTTTGGTCAAGGGTGTAGAGATGGAATACCCTGGTTGCGGGTGTAGAAATGGAATACCCTGGTCACGAGTGTAGGGATGCAACGCCCTGGTCATGGGTGTAGAGATGGGAACACCCTGGTCATTTGTGTAGGGATGAAACACTCTGGTAAGGGTGTAGGAATGTAACACTCTGGTAAGGGTGTCGGGATGGAACGCCTCGGTCACGGGTGTAGGGATAGAACACTCTGGTCATGGGTGTAGGGATGGAACACCCTAGTGACAATTGTAGGGATGGAAGACCTTTGTCATGAGTGTGGGGATGGAACACCCTGGTCATGCGTGTAGGGATGGAACACCATGGTCATGGGTGTAGAGATGGAACATTCTGGTCACGGGTTTTGGGATGGAACACCCTGGTCATAGGTGTAGGGATGGAAGACTTTCGTCATGAGTGTAGGGATGGAACACCATGGTCACAAGTGTAGGGATGGAACATTCTGATCGCAGGTTTTGGGATGGAACACCCTGATCACGGGTGTAGGGATGTAACACCAGGCCTGGTTACGGGTGTAGAGATGGAACACCCTATTCACGGGTGAAGGGATGGAACACCCTGGTAACGGGTGTGGGGTTGAAACACCCTGGTCGCGAGTGTAAGGATGGAACACCGAGATCACTTGTATAGGGATGGAACACCTTCTTCAAGGATGTAGGGATGGAACACCCTGGTCACGCGGGTGGGGATGGAATACCCTGGTCACGGGTGTAGGGATGTAACACCCAGGTCACGGGTGTAGGGATGGAGCACCCTAGTCACGGGTGTAGGGATGGAACACCCTGGACACGGGCGTAGGGATGGAACGCCCTGGTCACAAATGTAGAAAGAAACGCCCTGGTCACAGGTGTAATGGATGGAACATCCTGGTCACGGGTGTAGAGATGGAACACCCTCGTCAAGGGTGTAGGGATGAAACACCCTGGTCATTGGTGTAAGTATGGAATCTATTGGTCACGTATGTAGGGATTTATCACCCTGTTCACGGGTGTAGGGATGGAACACCCTATTCACGGGTGTATGGATGGAACACCCTTGTAACGGGTGTAGGGATGGAACACCCTGGCCACGGGTGTAGGGATGAAACACTTTGGTCAAGGGTGTAGAGATGGAATAACCAGGTCACGGGTGTAGGAATGGTACACTCTGGCCACGAGTGTTGAGATGGAGCACTTTGGTCACGGGTGTAGGGATGGAGCACCCTGACCATGGATGTAGGGATGGAACACCTTGGTCACGGGTGTAGGGATGGAATACCCTGGTCACGGGTGTAGGGATGGAACACCCTGGTAAGGATGTCGGGATGGAACATCCTTGTCACGGGTGTAGGGATGAAACACCCTGATCACGGGTGTAGGGATGGAACACCCAGATCACTTGTATAGGGATTGAACATCCTCTTCACGGGTGTAGGAATGGAACACCCTGGTCACGGGGGTGGGGATGGAATACCCTGGTCACGAGTGTAGGGATGGAACCCCCCGGTTACGGGTGTAGAGATGGAACACGCTGGTCACGGGTGTCGGAATGGAACACTCTGGTCACGGGTGTAGGGATGGAACATCCTGGTCAAAGGTGTAAGGATGGAACACCCTGATCACGGGTGTAGGGATGGTACACGCTGGTTACGGGTGTTGGGATAGAACACTTTGGTCACGAGTGTAGGGATGGAACGCCCAGGTAACGGGTGTAGGGAAGAAACATTCTCGTCACGGGTGTAGAGATGGAACACACTGGTCATGGGTGTAGAGATGGAACACCCTGATCACTTGTGTAGTGATGGAACACCCTGGTAAGGGTGTAGAGATGTAACACCCTGGTCAGGGTGTCGGGATGGTATACCTTGGTCACAGGTGTAAGGATGGAACACCCTGGTCACAGGTTTTGGGATGGAACACCCTGGTCACGCCTGTAAGGATGGAACACCCAGGGCACAGGTATAATGACGAACATCCTAGTCAAGGGTGTAGGGATGGCGCGTCCTGACCATGGATGTAGGGATGGAACACCCTGGTCACGGATGTAGGGATGGAACACGCTGGTCACGGGTGTCGGGATGGAGCACTCTGGTCACGTGTGTAGGGATGGAACATCCTTGTTACGGGTGTAGAGATGGAACACCCTGGTCACGGGTGTAGGAATATAACACCTTGTTCACAGGTGTAACTATGGAACACCCTTGTCATGATTTTAGGGACAGTACACACTGGTAACGGGTTTAAAGATGGAACACCGCGGTAAGGGAGTAGAGATGGAGCACCATGGTCATGGGTGTAGGGATGGCACAACCTGGTCACGGATGTAAGGAACGAACGCCCTGGTTAAGGGTGTAGAGACGGAACACCCTGGTCATGGGTGTGAAGATGGAACACCCTGGTCACGGGTGCAGAGATGGAAGGCCTTGGTCATGGCTGTAGGGACAGTACACCCTGGTAACGGGAGTAAAGATAGGACATCCTGTTCACCGGTGTAGGGATAGAACACCTTGGTCACGGGTGAAGGGAACAAACACCCTGGGCAAGGGTGTAGGGACGGAACACCCTGGTCACGGGTGTAGGAAGAGAACACCCTTGTCACGGGTGTAGGGGTGGAACACCCTGGTCAGGGATGTAAAGATGGAACACACTGGTCATGGGTGTAGGGATAGAACACCCTTGTCACGGGTGTAGGAATGGAACACCCTAGTTTTGGGTGTAGGAATAGTACAACCTGATAACGGGTGTAAAGATGGAACACCCTGGTCACGGGCGTAGGGCATGGAACACCATGGTCACGGGTTTAGGGATGGAACACCTTGGTCACGGGTGTAAGGAACGACCACCCTGGTCAGGAGTGTAGGGACGGAACACCCTGGTCACGGGTGTAAAGATGGAACACCCTGGTGACGGGTGTAAGGAGAGAACTTTTTCAGGGGACAGAGGTAAACAGCCTCCCCTCGGTCAGATGTCAGCAGCCTCCCCTGGGTCAGGGATAAGCGGCCTCCATTGGGTAGGGATGGGCAGCCTCCTCGGAGATTCTTCGCGAAGGGAATTTGCATGTATGGAGAGAATGGCATATCTTATTGGGAGAAACGTAAATTTATACACCCTAGCAAATATTTGAACTGGCTTACTAATGGTAAATGCCAGTATGGGGATGCAAATCATGACTAGAGATTAGGTGCTGCTTGAACGAGTACTGTGAAAACCACTACTTAACAGGAACAATGAGACATATCCCTCGTGATCTTCACAGTATGCATCCTTTTTTAGTCAGAGCTAAACAAAGTCAGGGAAGAAGTACCAGAGGAGGAAGTGAAACTGGTTCCATTTTCAAAATCGTGAGGGAACTGAACGCACTCTGCCAAGTTCAGCATAACAGAGCATATCAACCTCCATGACAACACAGAGACAAGCCGTGTGACGTCCTTTACAAATACCAACACAGAGGGACTTAAATCAAATGAAACACAAAAATCCCATTATAAGTGGTTTGCCAAACGAGTCAAATGCAGTTTTTGCGGCTTTCTCTAAAATACACACTAAAGACCATATGCTTAGTGAGGTGGGGACCCCAAACTACAACCGTACAAATGCTACAGTACTGTACCAGTCATGTGGAGAAGTTGGACTATATACAGTATATACTTTTGTGACAAATGAACTCTTCAAATGATATAATAAAACCATTCATTGTCAAGGCTGTAAACCTAAATCTGGCGATTGCGCTAATCTGTACACCACCAGATTCAAATCTGAGCCTCATACATTTACGAACAAAGACGAAAAATAGATTCGTGTCTTGACTCATTGTAAACCCAGTCCCAAATGTACTTGCATTAGGAGACTTCAACTTACCTTATATCAAATGGAGACAGGCAGGAAACAACATCACTGCTGAAACTGCTGACACTGGAAGCAGATCTTACGAATAGCTGCAAGCAAGAAAGTTATTCAGACTGTGTGAAAAGCTCTCCCTCAGTCAACAAACAACAAAATCAGCCAGAATGAATAACACCAAACTTAATCTCTACAAATAATGTGGACCTAACACGTGTAACATTACCATGTGAAACACCATATACTCTGATCACATCAAATTCAGATGCTAAACAGCCTTGACAGAACACACTTAACAATGGCAGTGTTTTCATTCATTTCACTTTTATTACTAAACGGTTAAATTGGGAGGATGTGATCAATGAGATGTTTGCGACACAATGGGAAATTCTGCTGAGTTCTAAAACAGAGGAGGAGTGAGTAAATGGCATGACAACTTTGGCACTCCTGACATACAACAGACACGTACCAGCGAGAAGAAAGCACAAAAGGTCAAGGGTAGAACGAGGAAGACCAGCGCTTCAAAGAAGAAGAAAAGAAAAAGGAAATGCAAACCATCTAAAGAAGCCACACCTCACCCAGAAAAGAAAGAAAATCTGTCAAATGAAATATCGGACATACACCATAAACTAAAAATATTATATGAAACACATGAAAAAGAAGAAAAAGCCATTAATGAAATAAGAAGTAACCCAAAATATTTTTACTCATATGCAAAACGCAGATCTAGGACCACACTCAATGGCCTATTAAAAACATAAGGTACTTTCTCAGATGGCTGCCAGATGACTGAGATTCTAAAAACTATAGTAATCGGTGTTCAGTGAGCTAAAAACCACTTTAGATATAGATTGACCCAAAAGACTTCTTCGAAACACTGATCCCCTAAGTGCACATAGTAGATACCAACACCTCAACACAAGATTTCGAGAGAGCCAATTAGGGCATACCCAAACACTCAGCCCTAGGCCCAGACTCATGGAACACAGTCTTCATAAAAAAATGTAATACAACTGTAGGACAAGCGCTAAACATCCTATAGAGAAAAGTCTAGATTCTAGCATCGTTCCGAGAGTCTGAAACTGACTTACATCGCCCCATTGCCCCACACCTCAAAGGTGGAAGCAAAGCAGTCCCGAAAAATTTGACCGATACATTAACATCGCATATTATCAAATTCTTCGAAAGACTCTTAAAAGGCAAACTGACTGAACCTATGAAAGTGAACAATCTACATGACCCAGAACGTTCAACATTGTTTCGGGGAGGGAAGATCTTGCCCCACTCTGCTGCTTAACCACAATGATAGGATTGATGAAGCTGTGAAAAACAAACAAAATGCTGACATGATTTATAGAGACTTTGCAAGAGCATTTGACAAATGTAACCATGGTGTCGTTGCACATAAAATGCAAAAGATGGGAATATTTGAAAAAATTGGGAGATGAATATACGTACAGATCACAACACGTAGTTGTAAACCATTCCATCTCCAGAACCTCCATGGTCAAAAATTCAGTTCCCGAAGGAACTGTACTCGCATCCCTCCGCTTCCTCATTCTTATATCTGACACTGACGCAAGCACGAGCTACAGTTTCATATCATCCTTGGCAGATGATACAAGAATAAGTGTCAACAGAGAATGCTGAAAGGCTACAAAGAAACATAAACGAAGTCCTTAACCAGGAAACCGAGAACAACATGCTTTTCAACGGAGATGAGTTTCAACTCCTCCAGTATGGGGAAAATGAAAAATTCAAAAACATCACAGAACATGGGATAGACACAGACGCTATCATAAATCACATAAATAATGTGAAGGACCTTGGGGTAATAATGTTTAACAAGCTAAACTTTAGAGAAAACAACAAAACAACAATTGCTTCATGCAGAAGGATGGTAGGCTGGATCCTGAGGACCTTCAAGACAAGGGAAGAAAAACCAGTGATAGTATTCAAAGCGCTAATTCTTTCACTAACTGAATATTGTTGCGTTCATATATCACCCTACAAGGGGGCGAAATTGCTGAATTAGAAAGTATTCAGAAATCTTTCACAGCCCACATTAATGTGGTAAAGGAACTACATTGTTGAGAAAGAAATCTTCCTAGAGCGCAGATGGGAGAGGCATATCATCATCTGTATCTGGAAAATCCTGGAGGGTATGGTTTCCACCTTACTTTCGGAAATAAAACCCGACTAGCATGACAAGCATGAAAGACTTTGTATGCTATTAACTCTGAAATCCAAAGGTGCGACATGCATAAAAAAGAGAACATCTTAACATCCAGGGCCCAAGACTCTTCAAAACCTTGCCTACTATCATCAGGAACATCAGTTTAAGAGCGCCCTGCACGAGTACCCATAAAGTGTGCAAGACCAGCCAGATTGTGGGCCGGCGGAGTATGTCTTCCAACCGCTCGGTCGACCAAGGAAATAGCTTGGGCTCAGGCCGGGCAGAAGGGGTATTTTAGTCTTCCCTGGCTCAGAGGTGAGAAGCCTTGTCTAGGTCACACTTGTATCTGGAACTATGCTCTGTATCCTTCCTGGTGCTCGGTTGAGTCCTGACCACAGCTCTGAGCACAGCCAGCCTTGGGTCAAGCACCTCAACCAATCCTGCCCCACAGGCCTGGACAAACCTTTCCCATCCCTCGCCAGGTGTAGACCAAACCCCTCATCCTTCCTTCTCTGGTTCACAGGTGAACTTGGACCAGACACCCTCACCATCCTCTAGTTCAAACCTAAACCTATTACACTCCCCACCCTCTGTCACTCACAGTAAGACCTGAACCAAACTTCCCCATCTTTGCCCACTTCACTTCTATACTTGGGCCAAAAGTCACCAACCTCCAAAGTTCATATTGAAACCTGGACCAAGGCCCCCTTCATACCCTGGTTCACGGCCTAACGTGTCCCTCCCGTCACTAACCTGCCCTGATTCACCACTAGACCTGGACCAAAGCCTCTCATCCAACACCAGTTTTCAGTTGAATCCTCATTCCCTCTTCGTTAACTGATAGACGTGGATCAAAGTTCTGTATTTTTCAACTCTTCACAAGCTCCTCGCCCTTCCTTGTTTCGTGGTAAAAATCTGCCCAGTGCCCCTCATCCTACCCTGGTTAACAGATAGGACTTGCCTAAAACTCCTCAACCTTCCCTGGTTCATAACTAGTCTCAGACCGAGGAGGTGTCCTCTCCCCGTCCAGCCACTACACCAAGGCGAGGAAGACGGGCCCAGCAGCCCCTCACCCCAGCACAACACACTTGCATGACTGACGGCAGTTTCTCACTGTGATAACCTGGTAAACATCGCAAGTGTTGCGTTCTTCACGTAACCTCATAAATTTCATGCTGAGGTCTGCTTGACTCTACCCTCACGGGCCGTGTTTGGGCAGACGCTCCCCTCCATCCACTTACAAGGTTCTCTTACCCATTTACACGCTTCCACCTTCCACAGTTATTTTTTTCTCTAATAACTGGCACGGGCTGATCAACTTCCCAACAGGCAGAAGCAGGTCAGCCCGTCCCCGGTGTGGTGTAGAGGGCAGAGACGTGGTTCCAGTGACCCCTGGAACAAGCAGCCGGCATAGCCACTCTGGATCAGGTATCAACAACACGCTGCAACACTCCATAGTAGCACCACGACCCAAAAAAAGCTCACAAAATGCAAAGGCTTTAAGAAACATCCAGAAAGAAGCTTTTATGAACAAACGTTTATATGGTTTTCACTCCCAAAACTCCTCTCTATTTAGAAACGTAAACAAGAACAACAAAAACCAGAGTTTGTCTTGTCGCGCCACAAACTACGTATATATAACTACCAATCCTGGCATTAACTGCCTCGTTAGCCCGCATATTGGGGGTAAGGGCAGGACCCCCAAACCGCTCCCCTTGAACATGCTTTCTAGCTTCCTCACTGTCGACACCACTACTACCACCGCTGCTACCACCACTACCCCCACAGATACACCCGTCTACATCACTATCACCATCAAGATCACCGTCAGTGGTACAACATCACTACCAATACCAACAAAAGCAATATCACCAACAATATCGTCTCCATCACCGTGATCACTGCAAACACCAGTGCCCATCAGTCTCAGTCGATCGAAAGGGTACAAAGGAGAGCTATGAAGATCCGCCGTGGGTATGAAAAAAGTTATCAGAAATCCCTCACAGAGTCCTCCTTACAGACATTGTCACAAAGGAGGGAAGAGCTGACCTTGAAGTTCGCAAAGGGACTTCTCACTGACGATAGGCACAGGGACCTCCAACGTCCTTGACGCAGTGAGGTGAGCACAAGAACAACACACGGCAGTGACCGACTCCAACCGTTAAGATGTGGAGCACGTCTATAAAGGTCGTGTGTCCCATATGCGACAGGACGCATTAACTCTAGTGGTCAGTGACATTGAGACAACGAAGAAGAAATTGTTGGACGTATCTTATAGCGCAAATCACACTGATTTTTCTTGATCACAAACCATCTTGTTCCTTGTTACGGCAAATGACCCTCAATTTTTTCTTTTATTGATTATTGTGAACATGTGCCCGAGGGATCTTACATCCACAACCATGTAATTCTATCGAAATAAACCGATCTATCTGTCTGCCTGTCTATCCGTCTGTCTGTCTGTCACTGTCATCGCCACCATCACCACACCATCCACTCTACCACTGTCACCAGTTACACCCACCATCACCACTGCTAACACCAGCGTAACCACTACCATCGCTGCCAACCAACATACGGCCAGTACTACCAGCATATCAATGCTGCCATCGCTGCTAACATCTTGCTACCAGCACTACCAGTATCACTGCTTCCAACAATACCAGCACATCACTGCAATTAATACTACCATCATCATCATCATAATCATCACTGCTATCAAAAATAACAGCACACCATTATTATTAATACTACAAATACATCAACATCACTGCTATCAATATTACCAATACATCACTGCCACCAGTCTACCACCACTAAAATCACTGCCACCTGTAATACCAGTGCCACATCACTGCCGTCAACACAGTCACCATCACTACTAACACCAACATCACTGTCATCAACAGTAGCACCATCTTACAGCCAGCATTACCAGTACAGCATCACTGCTAGCAACATTAACACCATCAACACCACTGTCAACACAAGCAAGCACGCATAGCCAACACCACCCCCACCTAACCAGCACTACCAACATAACATCACCACTAATAACACAACCACCGCTGTAAATACAGTCAATACTACCACCATCAACACAAGCAACACCAAACACCCATCACTACCATCCAACCTCCCCCGACCTAGGGGTCTTGACCTCTCCTGACCCGATCCCCATGTCCTGACTAACCTTCCCTGATCTGACCCCTCCCTCATCTGATGGCCACACTCCGGAAATCCCTGACCTGACTGACAGTTTAATTCCTGGATCTAATTGCCCTATACCTAACTTACTTTTCCCTAAATACCTGTTTAATCTTTCAGTCACGTATCCTTCTTAGACGTGAGTGAGGCAGCAGAAGAAGGGTGAGAAATGGAGTGAGGCTGTGCGCTTGTGGTTGATAAACAAACCACTTGAGGACACAGTAAATAAACTTTGTGCCATCAGTCATGGCGATAATCATAGTCTGGGTCTAATTACATGTAAAGAATTTTCATAAAACTTTTCGTATATATACCATGTGTCGGATTCGATCCCCGGGTAGGGCGTAAGGCCACTTCGGCCACACAGAGGTTAAAAGACATGGCCGCAGGTCTCCCAGTGTTTTGTAGCCATGTCCGAAGGTGAGGTTGCGACAAAGATAGAAAACACAGGGCGACCACTGGCTCTCTTTAAACCTCCGTGTGGCCGAGGTGACCGGACGTCCTACCCAGGGTTCGAATCCGACCCATGGTGTATATACATCTATCTGTCTATCGACATATTACCATCATAACGTACAAGAAGAACCCCATACATCTGGCTCTGCAGACAAATCAGCAGACACTCTTGTTGTGGCTGGGCTAAGGCCGGGGCTATGGATCCTAAAGAGAGTTTGCTCCTGTGAGCCGAGAAACTGTAAACATTACCATCATAAATTACCTCCCACCTTGCACCACTCTGTACACACCTGACCGCTGTACGGTTAGTGAACTGACACAAAACTTCCATAAAAGATGTGTGTACTTGACCAGTAATGCTGTTTATGCCAGATACTTGAGAGTTAACGATGCATATTGTTCATGGTTCATTCATACTAAGACTCTTTATATAATTCAATCATTGTGGCTCAGTGTCAGATATCCTTTGTGCTTTCTATAACCGCTCTTTGCCACTCCTCCCTTAACCCGAGACAGGTAAGACTGCACAATCAATTCGTCGCTTTTTCCGGCAAAAATCACGTCAATACTCCAGAAGGCCGCCTGCAACCTAGCGTCAGCCCCGAGGGTCTATCTCCGGCCAGTGTGAGGCGTGAGGCCTCAGATATAATGCAGTCATTGACCTTTAGGCAAATGGTAAGGCTGGATATACTACAGTCCCGTCTGATGTTTAGAATCTGATTGGTATTGCCTGAAAGAGTTCCATCTGCTTCTGAACGATCGAGCCGCAGTGACAACTTAGCTTCGTTCGCCTCTCATCACCTGCGAGAAATTCACAATCGTAATGATACCCTCCTGTAATCTGGAGGGCTAACGGCCAATTGATTATGCCTTTAGACTATTGTCCATTATCCTGAACTTATCTCAGAGTTAATAATAAATGTGACCACCGCATCGTGTATGTCCTCATCAATTACGTTACTCCTGACTTTCTGATATTCAATGTTACCTCCGGGATTCCTCTGTGACTCAGCGTCTGACTTTCCTTTACCAGAATGTTTTTGGGCCAATGTATTTCTGCGTTGGGGAGCTGATCGTATTCTCCCAGTGCAGGTTATGTTGTTCTTTTGCTGCTTCCATCAAAGTCTGTTGGAGGTTTTAACAGTGGTGGTGTATCCATAAGTCTAGCCATAGGAGTTGGCGAAGACTAAAATAATGGTGAGACGGTGTTTAGTTTTCATTATCTTTTGAGTGGACCGAGCGTACGACGATGTCTTGTACCTCATAAAGGAGGCTACAGCTGATTGCGATCGCCCGCTCTCTACCACGTCCAGTGACAGTCCCTGCTTCTGGTGGTGTTACTTATCTCCCCCTCCCCAGCCTCCACACATAGGCACCTCCCCCTGGTGGTGTTACTCATCACCCCATCCTCCACATACAGGTCCCAACCCCTGGTGGTGTCACTCGTCTCCCTACCCACAGCCTCTATACACATGTCTCGCCTTGGTGGAGTCAAATTTGCCCCCACCCTCATACATAGGCGTCTCCCCTTGGCGGTTCACCTCTCTCCCTCAGAATCCCCGCACACAAGAGCCTCTTTAAGTTGGTGCCACTTCTCCCCCCTCCCACAGCCTCCACACACAGGGGCTTCCCCCAAGCGTTGTCACTCATGTCCTCCCCCAGCCTCCACACACAAGAGCCTCGCCCTCCTGCAGCGCCATTACTACGCACGTATCCCCCGGTATATACCCAACCCTCTCACAAGTAGCTGTCATCCGGTAATGTTTAATATCCACTTATCTTAAACACTGCTGCTGCTGTCATTTCTGCAGTTGCAACTTCTGTTGCTAACATTACTTAAGTCTGCTTTTACCGTTATTTGCTCATCCTAACATTACTGGTGTTCAAACTGATGCTGCTGCCTTAGGATAGGTTTAGTTTTATACCTCTCATGTATCATATAGCGTCAACTGCACGCAGGTTTAGTTGTCACTTGCTATTGGTGATGATGGTTGTAGAGAGAGAGAGAGAGAGAGAGAGAGAGAGAGAGAGAGAGAGAGAGAGAGAGAGAGAGAGAGAGAGAGAGAG
>JAYMFT010184959.1:0-11980 GCA_038088735.1 Panulirus argus
GGAGGGGGGGGGGGGGGGGGGGGGGGGGGGAAGCATCGACTCACAACACTCAGGAACTAAAAGACGTCTACCAAATTAAAGAAGAAGAAAAAGTGCCTTTTAAGCCGACGACCTACCGTAGTACTGCCTGACCTGCGCAGCGGCCCCGCTAGTCCGCTAACTCTACTGATGGCAGTGACAACAGCTGCACAGGACTATGACAACGAGGCGCAGACAGTCGTGACAAGAGATGTAGAGCGCCGTCACAATTGCTGCAGAACGAGCTGTGACTGCAGAGTCAGAGAGCCGTCGTGACAGCTACAGAGAGCCGTGACAACGGCTACAAGAGAGCCGTGACAACGGCTTCAGGGAGCCATCGTAACAGAGAGCCGTGACAACGGCTACAAGAGAGCCGTGACAACGGCTTCAGGGAGCCGTCGTAACAGAGAGCTGTGACGACAACTTTGCAGAAGAACCGCATCATCTGTCCTCTCCCTCGCCGTCCTGGGCGTAGGAGGACATTTCATTCCGCTAATGCACGAGTCCCGGAGGAAGAAACAGACGAATTTTGATCCTCTTTCCCCACCCGCACGATGAATTCATACGTTTCCAAACTTTTCGTATTTACCGGATGAAATTAGGGAGCATACGTAGCTGAAACGATCCCACTGAAATATCTGCATTTTACGGGGATATCCCGCCCGCGGAATGGACGACTCTCTAATTCGAACAAAGTAATATGGATGACACTGTTTCGAGCCCGGGACATTTGTGGCGGGAAGAACAGCTGGTTCTCCAGGCCGCTTGTGGCTGGCTCTCGCGCGCTCAGGGGGAGTTATCGCTCGAAGGACGCTAATGCCCGGACGATAATCTAGCCTTGTGGTTCTGAGGGGGGGGGGGTGCCGGGTCTTCGATAGTGCTCCTGAGACTTTGTATTCCAGTGCAATTGGAGCTCAGAAAATTTAGCTTCATGAAACTTTACAATACACAACGTGTTTCACGGAAGAAGTCCGCCTCATCAGGTGCAAACAATTCACAAAGGAGGGTAAGTGTTTGTGTGTGACATGCGGAAGGTGTTATGTAGGCGTGTGAGAAAGGGAAGTGAGTGATGAGATGGGAAAATTAAGCTGTTAGTGAAAGAGAGGAGAGACGTATATGCACGTCTTCTGCTGGGAAAGAGCGCGAGTGACTGGGAGACGTACAAGAGAGTTAGGCGAAGTAGGTATCAACAAACCTTTGGGAAAACAAGAAAATATTTTGGAAGGAGGTGAATAGCGCAAGGAGAAAAGGAAGATATGGGAAACTGGTAACCTTTATTTTCCCATTCCCTTCCTTTTTCACCTCACTCCTCTCTTCCTTCTCCTCCTCCTCCTCTCCTTCTCTCTAATCACCAGCTTTCTTCTACCTCTTTTTCCTTCTCCCTCAATCGCAAGGTCTTCTCTTCCCTTCTCTTGTTCTCCCATCTGTTTTATTCCCTTACCTTCCCTCTTCCTCCTCGTTCTTCTACTCCTCCTCCTCCTCCTCCTCCTCCTCCTCCTACTCCCTCTGCCCCTCTCCCCTACCCCAGTTGCTGGCTAGCGGCAGTAGTGAGGCTGTAAGAGGATATCTTGTTTACGCGGCCCTTCCTTCATGCTTTATGCACCCCAGGAATTGTGTTACGGATCCGGTTGAGCCAAGGTCTCGTCTCCTCCGGGTTCTGTCACAGGCGGCGAGGCCCTTGGACGGCAAAAGGTTCAAGGGTTTTGCAATACGCCAGCCAACCAGCAACTCTGCAATTGGACTCATGAGTTAAATGTACATATGCTGATATGGGGTTCGGAGGCCACTCATCACTCACTGGCTCGTACCTGTACCTATTCCTTGTGCAGACAACGACAATCCTCATGTTCTACTTACGTTAACTACGGATGTTTAGGACGCATTCTTCTCTGTTATGAGATGTCATCCTCCTTCTCCTTCATAAGAGCCACGCAAATTTTGCTTTCCTCAACGGTAAAGAACTTCAGTGCTCCCATTTCCCACCTTGACTCTGCAGTTTTGGGGAAGACGATTTTCTACGTTTGAGTCTCCAGTCATGGACGTAAGTCCACATGAAGGCTGGACTTTAATTGAAATATAGAGAGGTCAATGAAAAGGAAAAAGGAGAGATAAGTGAAAGTATTATTTCAGATTTTTGGAGGAAGTGAAAAACCTCTGTTTTAGAATGTGCCAGGTCTTAGTTACTGGTAGGGTAAAGAATTCCAAAGCTTCGGGGCGCAGGGAAAGAAACAGTTATCAAAACGGCCCACTCTTGAGTTACCAACGGCCACACAGTGTTCTCATCATCCGATGTTTCCGATTTTCTTTTGCAACTTTCTTACGATCCTCTTACTCAGTTTCTCTTCATGTCCTCTTCTCCTTTCGACTCTTCTTTGTTACCCATCAACTTCAGTTCTTTAATTTGTCCGGCATCTCAGATTTACTCGAGGTTCCTCGAGTATCTATGCCCTCGCCTCACCCCGTCACTCAAGCTTTCCCACAGCGTTAACAGAATCAGCTTTGCAGGGTGGTGTTGTTCTGGGAAGCGAAGGAAAGAAGGAGGTGGTTGCGTGGTGCCCATCAGAGCTTTCCCTCCCTCCGGAAACTCCGACGCCATAAAACCAACCAACCAACGCCACTCATCTATCCGAGAGAGAGACCCGAGTCCTCCGGTATCCGACTGGCCCACCAACTCGCAGCTGGGTCATCAAAGGCACTCAGGGTAAGGATAAATTGCCTAAGGTTTCGCTCTGCCACGGACGCCGTCCTCGGGTCTCTCTCTCTCCCACACGTTTGCAGGGCGAACCAAGGCTACAGAGGTACAGCCTGTCGAAACTCGACAATTCCTTGAGTGAGTTCAGTAAGGCGTCTTCCTTTTACGTATTCTCCTCGCTTATTTCTGGTCTTACTTTATCAATAGCTTTCATTTTACTTACTTTTTTGATGCTCAAAGTGTCCAGCTACTTCTTTTATTTTTCTTACTTATTTTTTGATGTTCAAAGCGTCCACCTACTTCATCTGCTTGGCCAGTGACTAGGTCGTTTGATAGGAAGATTATTTCACTTGTCTGCTTTATCGGAAGTGTGATATATTACGTACTTCTTCCACTTCCTCCAGTCAGGGATTGTCAACTAATGTTTCGCTTATGCCCTTCATGCGTCCCTTTCTGGGAGACAGATATTCGTTTCTCTTTTCCCCCCTTTCTTGTCGCTTTCTTTTCTCTCTCTCTCTCTCTCTCTCTCTCTCTCTCTCTCTCTCTCTCTCTCTCTCTCTCTCTCTCTCAATAAAGTACACAATCGCGCAGCTTTCCCTCCTTCCCCCGTTCCGCTGGACCTGACCTGTCGTAATAGTCACGTCTCGTGACCCAAGTCGCCCTGAATATCCACCCCCTACGGGTTTAGCCATATCCCGTAGTCTCAGGAGTCATTAATCGTAATTTCTACGACAAATTTCTACAGGAAAGTAACACGATCAATTCATCGCAAGATGGATGGAGGAGGGAGGTGGTGAGGGAGACAGGAGAGGGAGGGGTAGAGGAGGAGGGGAGGGCGACGGGGGAGGGAAGTGTTTTGTGAAGGGTGGGGGCATTGGAGAAGGAGGAGGAGGAGGAGGAGGAGGAGGAGGGAAGGTTGGATGAAGGGGAGACTGTAAAATTGACTGGTTGATGTCGATATTTGTAGCTAATACTCTATTCTCTTTTACTCTCTCAAGCGTCATTCAGTTTAAGAGAATCACAGTTTCGTCTCTCATTTGATTTCACAATTTACTGATACTCATATCCTAAACACTTTTGAGATTTCTCATCCTAAATTGAGATATTTCTTCCTCCTTTTATGTTCCGGTTCCCAGTCAACTTTCCCATTCGTGAAGGCCTTGTATTCCCTCCTGTTTTTAACTTTGTCTCAATCTGCTCCTCACACTTTGTGTTATAAATCGCTTTGTTTGATCATCAGATAATCACTCCTCATTCTTTCTCATTATCAACTCTCCCGTCAATGGTCGTAGACTAAGCGCATAAATGTACCCACTGTCCGCTTGCATTCTTAGAATTGCTACAAGGATTGCATGATTTTGATCCATTACGCTTTTCTTGAAAGAAAAAAATAAACTCTCTCTTAAAACGATGATTCTCATGACAGTTTAGACAAAGTGTCCCATCTCCCGTTTCATGTGCTATGCCCAGGACGCACAAGAACGATACGATCAAGAGTTCACCTCCCCCTTTCCACAGTACCCTTTCCCAGGACGCCCAGGGACGGGCATTCCCTTCCCCTCCTGTAGGGTTGTGTGCCATAAATGCCTTACTTCTCTCCGTCCTTGTCGAGTCGATTTTTGGATATTTTCTCATTTCTTCATTCCTCTTTCCTCTCTCTCTTTTCTCCTTTCTTCACTTGCACTACATCTGCGTCTTTTCCTCTTCCATTCTCTTACTAGTTCTCTCTCTCTCTCTCTCTCTCTCCCTTCCTCCCTCCCTCTCCCCCTCTCTCTCTCTCTCCCTCTCTCTCTCTCTGTACGTCTCTTTTCCTTTCTCTCTTTATCTCTTCTATATTCTCTCTCTCTCTCTCTCTCCACCTTACCCTGTTCACCCTTTCACTACAAATCCACCTTCTACTCCGCCTCCTCCATCACCGTCTTCCTTCTCTTCCACCTCTTTCCTCCTCCTCCTCCTCCTCCAGGGCTACTCTCCCACACTCCCCTCCCGCTGCCCGCTCTCCCCCGTGCCTCTCACGCCGACACATTAGTCACGGGGTTCTAGTTACAACCCCCAATTACATGTTGCATTAGTTGGGGCAGGTGGAGAAGCTCTCGGATATTCAGTCGAGTCTGGATCCACGTGTGGTGCTGGGTTATTCAGTTGGGTCTGGATCCGTGTTTTGGTGCTGAGAAACTCAGTTGGATCTGGATCCGTGTGAGGTGCTGGGTTATTCAGTTGGGTCTGGATCCGTATTTTGGTGCTGGGTGGGGTTATTCAGTTGGGTCTGGATCCGTGTTTGGTGCTGTGTCGGGTTTATGCAGTCGGCTTTGGGCCCATGTGTGAGTCAGGGTGATTCAGTCTGGTGTGGCTCCACGTACGCTTCTGGGACATTCAGTCGGGTCTGAATCCACTTCGCCAGGGCTGTCTCTAAAGCCATCATGTCTGCTCACAGTGGCAAGAAATGTAGTAAGAGGAAGAATAAGACAGAAAATACGAGGAGGAGAGAATAGAAGTAGTAATGAGGATGGGAGGAAGGGAGAGAGAGAGAGAGAGAGAGAGGGAGGACAGGTAGAGGAAGGGGCCGAGTACGGAAATGGGGGCATTTATGTTGGTCATCTAATGGCAGGAGCAGAGGCCTCCTTCCGGATCATGGGAGCTGAAGTGGTCAGCGGGGCTTGCTGGGCCTGGGGCGTTGCTCGCCCGCCTCCGGCTCCTGGCCTGGCTAAGGAAGGCACCCGACCCATCTCCCTGCTCGACAGACGTAAGCTTTGCTCATCCTTTTTTCGAGAGAGACAGAGAGGAAAAGATTGATGCTCTTTTTTTAGTGACTGACACGATTTTCTGGACGCTAATGATTACATTTTGTCCTCTCCTTATATACTGTGTTGTCAGGGTATGGATTTGTTACTACTTGTGCCGTCGGTTCACAGTTCTGCTCGTAGTCCATTCAATTTACGGTTCTTTTCGTGTTTCATTCACTCATCTGCATTCTGAGAGACCCTCTCTATTGTCAGTTCAATCATATTCGACGCCTGTATCTCGCTGTGCTTCATGAATTATGTCTCCCGGAGGTGACGTCCCCTCTTACACGCAAGCGTACATGGAAACCACCTCGATGCTGGGCCTTGAGAGCGAAAATACTGAGGAACCTGCAGCAGCTGGCGAGTCCTCCCACCGGGGGGACGCGAGCGGAAGTGCCTCTTTATGTCAAGGTGCTGAGTGATGCTGTGTCATCCTCCTCCCGAATCCCGCTGTTTCTTATCCCCCAAAACAACGTCAAGACTACCGGCGACATTTAGCATATACGTCGAGGTACTGTGAGGAGTAGGATGCCTCGACCTTAGACGCGGAGTGTCTGACCTGACTCTGAGGAGGATAGACTGAACCCATATGTAGAGGAGAAAGCTACGAGAAGTGCTACTGCTTGCTGGTCGTCTTCTCCTCCTCCTCCACCCTGTCGTCAGCTCCCGAGACCTGTACTACCTCAGGCGTTCCTGCTAAAGGGACAATGATCTGGGTTCCGTCCCTCAGGAAGGCAGCAGGCATTAGGAACTAAACCCCCTTCCCCTGGAAGTCTTCCAGACCCGAGCAACACACGTAGCAAACTTCATTTTCCTCCGTCCATCACTCTTCAACGAGGGAGAGTGTTCGATCTTTTTTAACATTCTCCAGGGCTGCTGGACTGGGAGGAAAAGAGTTAACGAAAGGTAGATAGATAGAGAGAGATAGAATAAGAAAAAGCATATCTTTATCATATCTTTCTTTGGAGGCTTTGTGTGCAAAACCGGGGTCGAACCCCGGTTCTCATGAGGAGGAGGAGGAGGAGGAGGAGGGGAGCAGGCACCCAGGGCATCTTTTGCTAAAGCTCCGTGTTGTAAGAGGCAGCACTCTTAATGTACTGTCAGCTCTCCCTTGGGAATGATATAAGGGAGGCAGTGTGGCGAGGGGTAATGTGGCAATGGGGCTTAGTATTAGACGAGGTGGGTTGTGTGGTGAGACGAAGGGTCCGAGAGAAGATGGGAGGAGGTGCAAGCTCAAGGGGTAGAGTCGAGGAGGGAATGTCAGAGGGAGGGAGTGAGGGAGCAGCAACGAGGGGAGGGAGATAGACAGAAGAAAGAGACAGATAGATAGAGAAAGAGAGAGAGAGAGAGACAAAAGGCACAAGTGAGTGAGTGAGGAGATCTGAAGGCACGAGAGTAAAGAGAGTAAAGAGAGAGAGAGAGAGAGAGAGAGAGAGAGAAAGAGAGAGAGAGAACGGAATATCGGGTCTGGACGGACACGTTCGTAATATAAAATGAGGAAGTTTTGATCGATGATAAGCCGGCCGCTGGCATACTTATCACCCACCCGCCAGCTCCCCTGCTCCTCCCTCTCTCTCCCCTGCTGATCTCCCCCTGTTCCTCTCCCCAACTGCTCTCCCCTGTTTCTCTCCTCTGCTGCCTTACCCTGTTGCTCTCTCTCTCTCCCCTGCTGCTCTCCCTCCTCCTGCTCTCTTCCCTGCTGTCTTCCCTCACTGCACTCTCCCTCTGTTGGCCTCGCCTCCCCCTGCGTTCTCAAACTGCACTCCCTTCCTGCTGCTCCTCCTCCCTGCTGCATCCTCCTGCTGCCCTCTTCCCTGGACATTCTCCTACTGCTCTCCTCTGCTTTTTTCCGCCCCCTCTACTGCCTGAACCTACGTTTCAGAGCATCCAGTGTGGCTCAACATTTTTAGGGACATTTTTTTTTTAAGTTTTACTGATTCTCTTCTGTTTTCATATGTGGCTTGATTGCTCTCGGGACGCCTCCTCCTCCTTCTTCATCTTCTTCGTGGCGAAGTTCTACTAGTGGTAGTTCTCTTCAGACTTTCTGGAGTGTTTTTAAGAGCCTCCTTGTGTCCCTGTGACTGTGGGACATTATTCTTTGGCTTATGTTTATTCCTGAGCTTTTGCTCACGATTATTGTTGGCTCTGTATGTCGTCTTTTTTTTTAATAAGGATTTACGATCCGCCTCTATGGTTTAGCTATTGTTTTAGGCCCGTTTCTTTCAGTTCACCTGGCTCTCTGTGTGCACTCTTATAGCTTCTGTAGAGCTTCATAGACCCCTCGCTTCAGTCGCTTTTATTGGAGGGCAGTGGGACATCACGTTTACTTCAGTAAGCAAAGGAACTATCGTCAGTGTCTTCAGAATACGCCGTCTTCTCTAGCCAAGCGAGACCTCTGAGAACACACTCACAAACTCCTCCTCTTCTTCCATCCTCACCCGCTCAAGCGCCAAGTTATACTCACATCCCAGTGATCTCCGTCGGACCTAAAATGTATGAATTCCACATCTTGCCGAGCCAGATTGGTAAGGGGGAAAAAAATAGGGAGGGAGGGGGGGGGGGGGGGGGGAAATTTTCCCTTAAAACCCTTTTGCATTCCTCTCAGTAGCACATAAATTTCTCGGCAGCATGAGCTGTGGCGATACCCTGATTTATTGCACTTATTCCTCCTCCGTTTTCTGTAGCCGCTATCCGTCATCGGTCTCAGGGCCTGAGTCGAGCGCCGCGCCCCCCCTATGTAAAACGAAACATAAAAGTTGGGAGACCAACGTTGCCCAAGAGATGCCACCACACCGGCTGACATGCTGATTCCCCTCTGATGGCAGGCGATGGATCTGCTCTCCGTCGTGTGTATATAGGAATGAGAAAAAGAAGTTCGTTTTGAAAAAGGAAGAAATGTGCATTCTTGGTATTGTTTGATGTTTCGAGGTCTTAGTTTGTCTGTCTCTCTCTATTTCTCAGGTATCGAGCCCACAAACCCATTAGCTCAGTGTAGTAGTGAAGGTGATGACTTCTGACATTATCCGCTGTGTCTCTCTCTCAACTCCCGGATTTTTACGTAAAATCTAGATATAGGTCGTAAAATCACACTCGAAAATGACCTGTCACCTGACATATGACAGTCCCAGAGACGATATATCCCAGGTACTGTGTGTCAGGACAGGAGAGCATCGGTCGAATGACCTGGTCTGCCTGGTCGTTTCCATTCTACTCCTACGTTGGCTGGTTTTCGACTCAGGCTGGCGGGTCCCCGTCGGGTGAGTGGGTACCTCTATACGTGGGATGGTGTTAGTGAAACGCAGAAGTATTTCAGACCTTATCATTCCGGTTAGCGTTCTTGGCCATGACGCATTTCACGGGCCGCTCTGGTTCGAGCGCATAGGGTAGCGAATCCTGGCTGTGGTAGTCGGCCCACAGTCAACCCAGCTGTTCATCCACCCTTTGGGGTTAGTCGATCAACTGAGTATCTGTCACAGGCTAACGTAAACAAAATGCTCCACATATATTGACCACAAGAACCATTATTGGGAAAGGGATTCTATAGATACCAAATCCTCCAGCTATCGTCACGGAGATAAGAGGTAAGGAGACCAGCCAGGTAATAATGTCGTACCTGGAGATCTTCCATAACAATAGATTCAATTTCCCACTATCACAGTTCAAAAAAAAAAAGAAAATCCTCATAAAGCGAAAAAAAAAATTGATAGGGGGCGCGCAGTCCGGCGTTGGGGGGTCAACCCCCACCATCAGTGAGTCGGTTACGGGAGGGAAATTTTTCAAGCACTCAAATAAAGCCGTCGATGTAACGGCCGGCATCAATACCAGTGCCAGATTTCAGGGAAATAGTTTATCCTGTGAAAAAAAAACAACAACAACAACATTCGTATCACACACACACACACACACACACATGGCCTCCAGCCAAACCCGAAGTTAGTGACGAGGGAGTCGTGACGCGGGAGGCAAAATAACGTAATCTCTCCTGAAGAATGAGACAGAAGCTATTTACGCTTGAATAAGAGATTCCGTATCTTTGGCTCACTTACACATAAGTCTCGAGATCTCTCCCGGGAGGGTAGGGGCGTTTTCTGGTGAGATTCGAACAATATGTTATGTATTAAGATTACTGACGAATTCTACATTAAGCAACGCAAGGAGATGAATCTCTCACGGTCGAATCTAAAGGCACAGAGTGAATGACGGATGTACAGGTATCATGCAGAATGAATGAAGAATGTAGTATCATGTACTGTGAATGACGAATTCACAGGTATCATACACAGTGAATGACGAATATGGATGTGTCTCTAGTATGAGGGTATAAAGCGACTGTGTCCCAGCTTGCTATACGATGCAGTGACATCATCAAACGGTCAGCAGCACGATGCTCATTCTATGACCTGGTCCAGATACCTGTCGTCGTGAAGCAAATGATCTACCACGTACCACGGTCGTCTCGCACCCGAGCGCCCTACACGACAGAACTACATAGAGACGAAGACGGTGTTTGCCACTAACTCAGGCGAGTCTGATCTAAGGCTCAGGTCTGCGTATGCCGTGTCTTCTGTAGTTTTGGGGTCAAATTGGTTCCTGGTTCCCTCAGAGTACGAATAAGGTTTTTTTTTTGCAAACAGTTGCATGGGTTTTTAATCTCTGATTTAGCTAGAGGATCCGTTGGCCCCTGAAGACAAAAGGAGGGGAAACTATGGAAACGTTTACGTGCTTCTGGGATTAACGTGTTGATCCTATACAGTGCAACGCTCCACAACGTGGAGGGATTGGCTGTTCAAGGCATATACGCCGTAAAAGTCTTTTGTCTATTTGCACCCTTTGAAGGAGAGAAAGAGAATTGATACAAGATGAGGAACAGCCGTAAAGAATGGGCATTACGTACCTGTTGGCCCGGCGGGAGCGGAGGAGAAACCGTGGAAGGCACGGAAGGGAAAAGCCTTCAGCATCCCCACACACACACACACACACTTTGACGTGACCCACGACTCTTCCAGATCACTGGGAAAGGGACGGACGTCCAAGGCACCTCGAGACTTCAGCTCCTGTACACGTACGAGCTCTGTCCGTCAAGAGAAACAAATGCAAATGCGTCAATAGACTTTACGAGTAGACTGATATATAAACAAAAGAATAATAGGATTACAAGCACTGCACACATATTCTCAGACAAAGTAGATTTATCAAATGTCCCGCGACAGTAAATGTTCCCCTCCCCCCTTCTGCCTTTATCCATCTCAGACCTTAACGGCTTTGACTTTGGTCGATATGCAGCTGAGACGTCTGAGGTATTCCCGCGGAGGCAGAGCTCGAGAGAGAGAGGACGCAGGTGGGACCATGCCGGCTGATGAGGGGGCCAACATCCCAACGCTTTGTCTGGATCCTGATGACCAAGAAATTAAGGCCAAGTTTATCCCTATTGTTCGGCTCGGGCACATGACAGCGGCCGAGCTGGAGGGCTCCCAAGGACGGCAAGTATGCAGAGGGCCGTAGAGACTCTGGTCCTAAAGGGACCAAGGGTTCTGGGAGGTTTTGGAGTCGATGTTCCTTCCGTTCTCCCGGATAGGAACTCGCTTGAAGGAGGCTAATGTGAGGCGTATATCGTGAGGTGTTGGAGTGTGAGGCGTGTATTATGAGGAGCTATGGTGTGGGGTGCACACCGCGGTGGTGTGGTGCGAGGCACATATAGTGAGGTGGTGTGCTGTGAGGCACATAATTGCGAGGTGGGGTGGTGTGAGGCATGCGTTGTGAGGTGTTGTGGTGTGAGGTACATATCATGAGGTGTGGTTTTGTGTTCCACACAGCGACTGGGACTCTGGTGTGGCATGACATAAGCTCTAACACCCCTCCTCTCCCCCCCCCCCTTCCTCCCTCCTTGCCACATATGACACGAGCAAATCAGTTCCACTCCACCCATGACATTTTCCCCTTGTAATGTATGACAAGGTGATTCCCACCCCAGTAGTGTCACGACATGACCCCATGTCGTTACCAGCACCATGAGTGACCATGAGGTGTCACATAACACGATGGGTGCTATGTGCAGTTTCACATCACCCATCGATGCATATGCCATAGTGTCACATAATATTAGGGGGTCAAAGGTGTCACGTAACATGTAGATCCCCGGTGTCACACATGGGGTATGAGGGATTCTTGCTGTCACACGTAACGCGAGGGAAGGAGGGAGGGAGGGAGGGAAGGAGGGGGTCAGGGGCCCCCACTGTTACCACTCAGCTGTATTAGTTACCAAAACGACCAGCGCGGTTGCCTCCTCCTTAAGAGACATTTAAGGATAATTCTTCCGTGGAATATTTAAGGAAGTGGGTCCCCCCTCCTCCCTGAAGTCCTTAGCTGACCGTCCTTTATCTAGTTAGGCAGTACTACGGCTGGTTAGAAGGCTCCTCACCTCTCTCTCTCTCTCTCTCTTTCTCTCTCTCTCTCTCTTTCTCTCTCTCTCTCTCTCTCTCCAGTCCCT
>JAYMFT010184970.1:0-11979 GCA_038088735.1 Panulirus argus
TACTAATTTATTTTATTTATGTTTGAACGTGAACCGAACCTGGTAGATAAGGCGCCGCCCATTTACAACTGGCATTCCCTCTCTCTCTCTCAGACATGAGAAAATCCATCTGAGATTTTTTTTATTGTTAGTAGGCAGTGTAATTATTTCCCCAGTTTGGGAAATGCTGGTCTAAAAATCACTGATTCAATTCACTTACGTCATGGTTCCTATAGTCACTAAAGCCTGCGGGAGCCTCCCACCTGGTGCCAGAGAGTCGGATGTGTGAAGCTGGTGCCAGACAGTTAGGGGGTATGTACCTGATGCTATACAGTCATAGGATGTTAACCTGGTGACAATCAGATAGTGTGTACCTGGTGCCAGAGAGTCAAGTGGTGTATACCAAGTGCCAGTCAGTCAGAGTGTGTGTACCGGGTGCCAGACAGTCAGATGGTGTGTACCTGGTGCCACTCAGTTAGAGAGGGGTGGACCTTGTGCCAGACAGACTGGGTTGATATGCCTGGTGCCACACAGATAGGAGTGCACATGGTACCAAAAAGACATAAGTGTACATGATGTCAGGCAGTCTAGGGGGTGTGTACATGGTGCCAGACCGTCAAGGGAACTGTATCTAGTGCCAGACAGTCTGGGATGTGTGTACCTGATGCCAGACAGTCAGGGGGTGTGTGTTCCTGGTAACAGGCATTCAGGAGGTGTACATCTGGTGCTACAATGTCAGGGGATGTTTACCTGGTGCCAAACTGTCAGAAGGAGTGTACCTGGTGCCAGACAGCCACGTGGTGTGTATTTGGTACCAGGCAGTCAGGGAAAATGTACCTCGCTCAAAGAAGTCAAGGGGTGTGCACTTTGTGCCAGACAGTCACAGGATATGTACCGGGTGCTATACAGTAAGGAGGAATATACCTCGTGTCAGACAGTCAGAAGGATTGTACCTGATGCAGACAGTCCAGGGTGTGCACCTAGTGCCAGACAGTCAGGGATATATACCTGGTACCAAACAGTCAGTGGAAGTATACCAAATGACAGACAGACAGGGGTGTGTATTTGGTCTCAGACAGTCACTTGTGTATCTGGTGCCAGACAGTCAGAGGTGTATACCTTGTACCAGACAGTCTGGGATGTGTATCTGGTGCCAGACAGTCAGATATGTGTACTTAGTGCGAGAGAGTTAAGTGAGTGTACTCGGTCTCAAACAGTCAGGAATGTATATTTGATTTCAAAATGTCATGTGTTTATACCTGGTGTCGGATAGTCAAGGGTCTGTATTGGTGCAGGTAGTCAAGTGTGTGTACCTGGTACCAAATAGTCAAAGGATGTGTATCCTAATGCCAAACAGATTGGGGTAGTGTATCTGATATAAGACAGCCAAGGGGAGTGTACCTGGTGCCAGACAGTCATGGGTGTGTACTCGGTGTACTCGGTCCCAAACAGTCAGGCGTATGTAGCTAGTGCCACAGAGTCAGGGGGTGTGTACCTGATACCAGTCAGATGTGTGCATATGGTGCCAGATAGTTAAGGAAATGTACATAGTACGAGACAGTTAAGGGTGTATATCTAGTGCGAAACAATCAAGGATATGTGTCTGTCAGACAGTCAGAAGCGTGTACCTTATACCAGTCAGGGGTTTCTATGTAGTACCAGATAGTCAGGGAAATGTACAAAGTACGAGACAGTCAGGGGTGTATATATATATGGTAAGAAACAGTCAAGGGTGTGTGCCTGATGTCTGAGCCAGATGCGTGTACCTTGTACCAGTCAGGGGAGTGTACCTAGTGCCAGACAGTCAGAGGGTTTCACATGGCGCTAGACAGCCCGGGATTTGTGCCTGGTGCTAGACAACCAGGGTAAGCTTACCTGATGGTAAACAGTCAAGAGTGTGTACCTGGTGCCAGACAGTCAGAGGGTATGTACCTGGTGTCAGGGAGCTAAAGGGGATGTGCACCTGGTGCCATAAATTCAGGGGTATGTATCTTGTTCCCGATAGTCAAAGGGTGTGTATCTGGTGCCAAATAGTCACGGGGACTGTACCTGGTGCCAGACTGTTAGGGGGTGTGCACCTGGTGCCAGACGGTTAGAGGAAGTGCACCTAGAGCCAGACACTCATGGGCTGTGTAAAAAGTGCCAGACAGTTGAGGATTGTGTACTTGGTGCCAGATATTCAGAGGAAGTGTATCTGGTGCAAGACAGTCAAGGGGTGTGTACCTGGTGCCAGACAATCAGACGGTGTGTACCTGGTGCCACACACTCGAAGGATGAGTACCTGGTTCCAGACAGTCAGGGTTCTGTACCTGGTCCCAGACAGTCAGGGAAATGTTTACCTTGTGAGAGACAGTCAGATGGTGTGTACCTGGTGCCAAATAGTCATGGGGACTCTACCTGGTGCCAGAGAGTCAGGGGGTGTGCACCTGGTGCCGGACAAATTCGGGGTGTGGACCTGGTGCCAGATAGTCAGGGGAAGTGTACCTAGTGCCAGAAGTCATGGGTTGTGAAGCTGGTGCCAGACAGCTGGGGGGTGTGTAGCTGGTACCAGATATTCAAAGGCAGTGTGCCTGGTGCAAGACATTCAAGGGTTGTGTAACTGCTCCCCGAAATTCGGATGGTATGTACCTGGTGTCACACAGTCAGGGGATGTATACCTGGTGCCAGACAGTCAGGG
The DNA here is from genome assembly GCA_038088735.1 of Panulirus argus. Taxonomy (NCBI): domain Eukaryota; kingdom Metazoa; phylum Arthropoda; class Malacostraca; order Decapoda; family Palinuridae; genus Panulirus; species Panulirus argus. The sequence goes on from JAYMFT010184970.1 coordinate 2,657, forward strand.
GGTATGAACCTGGTGCCAGACTGTCACGGGATGTTTACCTGGTGACAACTGTCAAATGGCGTGTACCTGGTGCCAGAGAGTCAAGGGGTGCCTACCTAGTGCCAGACACTCAGGATTGTGTACACCAGATGCCAGAAAGCCAGATGGTGTGCACTTGGTGCCACACAGCTAGTGAGGTGTGGACATTGTGCCAGGCAGGTGCGGAGTGTGTTCCTGGTGCCAAACAGTCATAGGAAGTGTACCTGGTGCCACAGAGTCTGGAGTGCACCTGGTACTAGAAACAAAGGAACAGTGCCCATGATGTCAGACAATCAAGGGGTGTGTACTTGGTGCCAGGCCATCAGGAGAAGTATACCTAGTGCCAGACAGTCTGGGGTGTGTACCTGATGCCAGACAGTCAGGGGGTGTGTTCCTGGTACTAGGCAGTCAGGGTGTTTGTACCTGGTGCTACACAGTCACGGAATGTTTACCTTTTGCCAGGCTGTCAGAAGGAGTGCACCTCATACCAGAGAGCCACGGGGCGTGAACTTGATGCCAGACATTCAGGAAAAGTGTACCTCGATCAAAACAGTCAAGTGGTGTGTACTTCGCGCCAGACAATGAGAGAGCATGTAACGGATGCCATACAGTCAGGAGGAATGTACCTCGTGCTAGACAGTCAGGAGGTTTGTACCTGATGCAGACAGTCGTGGGTGTGCACCTAGTGCCAGACAGTCAGGAATGTCTACTTGGTGCCAAATATTAGTCAAAGGAAGTATAACTAGTGACAGACAGACAGGTGTGTGTATTTGGTCCCAAAGAGTCACTTGTGTGTACCTGGCGCCGGACAGTCAGAGGTGTATACCTGGTGCCAGATAGTCTGGGATGTGTATCTGGTGCCAGACGGTCAGATGTGAGTACTTAGTGCGAGACAGTTAGGGGAATGCACTCGGTCCCAAACAGTCAGGAATGTGTATCTGGTTCCAGAATGTCATGTGTTTATACCTGGTGTCGGACAGTCAAGGGTCTGTACCAGGTGCAAGCAGTCAGGTGTGTGTACCTGGTGCCATATTGTCAGGGGTAGTGTACCTCGTGCCAGACAGTCATGGGCTTTGTACCTGGTGCCAGACAAGTGGGTGGGGTGTACCAGGTACTAGATATTCCCAGGAAGTGTATCTGTTGCAAGACAGTCAAGGGGTGTGTACCTGTTGCCGGAGAGTCAGAACGAGTGCACCTGGTGACAGACAGCCACAGGTAGTGTACTTGGTGCCAGACAGTCATGGGAAGTGTACGTCGTTGAAAATAGTCAAGGGGTGTGCACTTAGTGCCAGACAGTCAGGGGCAATGTAGGTGGTGCCATACTGTCAGTTAGAGTGTACCTCGTGTCTTATAGTCACGAGGTTTGTACCTGGTGCCAAACAGTCAAGGATGTGTACTTAGCACCAGACAGTCAGGGATGTCTCCCTGCATGGGTTTATCTGGTTCTAGAAAGTCATGTATACACCTGGCGTTGGACAATCAAGGGTCTGTACCAGGTGCAGGTAGTCAGGTGTGTATACCTGGTGCCAGGTGGTCAGGGGGAGTATAACTGGTGCCAGAGAGTCCTGTGTGTGTACCTGATGCCAGACAGTCAGAGGATATGTATCCTGGTGCCAAACAGTTTGGGATAGTGTATCTGATGTAAGACAGTCTTTCGGGTGTGTACCAAGTGCCAGTCAAAAGCACGTACACGGTGTCAGGCAGTCAGGGATGTATACCTGGTGCCAAGCAGTTAAAGGAATGTACATTGCCCGAGACAGTCAAGGGTGTATACCTGGTAACAAACAGTCAGGAATATGCGCCGAATGCTAGAAAGTCAAAAGCGTTTACATTTTACCAACCAGGGGTCTGTACCTGGTGCCAGACAATCAGGGGATATTTACCTGGTGACAGACAGTCGGATGGTGTGTACCTGGAGCCAGACAGTCAGGGAGTGCGTACCAGATGTCAGACAGATATGGGGGTGTGTATCTGGTGCCAGACAGTCAGGGGGTATGTGCCTGGTCCCAGACAGTCAGGGGGATGTTTTCCTGGTGCCAGACAGTCAGGGGATGTTCACCTGGTGACAGACAGTCGGATGGTGTATACCTGGAGCCAGACAGTCAGGGAGTGCGTACCAGTTGTCAGACAGACATGGGGCGTGTATCTGGTACCAGACAGTCAGGGGATGTTTACCTGGTGCCAGACAGTCAGGGGATGTTTATCTGGTGACAGACAGTCGGATGGTGTGTACATGGAGCCAGACAGTCAGGGGGGTGCGTACCAGTTGTCAGACAGACATGGTATGTGTATCTAGTGCCAGACAGTCAGGGGGTACATACCAGGTGCCAGACAGGCAAGTAGTGTGTACCTGGTGCCACACAGTCAGGGGATGTGTACCTGATGCCAGACAGTCAGGTGGTATGTACCTGGTGCTTAGCAGTGACGGGTTGTTTACCTGATGACAGACAGTCAGATGGTGTGTACCTGGTGCCAGAGATTCAGAGGCGTGTACCTCGTATCAATCAGAGGTGTGTACCTGGTGCCAAACAGTCAGGAGGTGTTTACTTGGTGCCAGAAAGTCAGATGTGTACCTGGTGCCACACAGTCTGAGGATTTGTACCTGATACAAGACAGTCATGTGTTATGAACCTGGTGCTCGACAGTCACGGGATGTTTACCTGATGACAGACAGTCAGATGGTGTGTACCTGGTGCCACACAGTTAGAGAGGGATGGACCTTCTGCAAGACTGGCAGGGAGTGTGTACGTTGTGCCAGACAGTCAGAGAAAGTGTACCTGGTGCCACACAGTCAGGAAAGCACCTGGTACCAGAAAGACAGGAGTACTCATGATGTCAGACAGTCTAGGGGTGTGTACTTGGTGCCAGGCCGTCAGGGGAACTATAGATAATGTCAGACAGTCTGGGGGTGTGTACCTGTTGCCAGACAGTCAGAGGATGTGTTCCCGATACCAGACAATCAGGGGATGTGTTCCTGGTGCTAAACAGTCAAGGGATGTTTACCTGGTGCCAGACTGTCACAAGGAGTGCACCTGGTGCCAAACAGCCACGGGGTGTGTATTTGGTACCAGACATTTAGGGGGAAGTGTACCTCGTTCAAAACAATTAAGGGAGATGCACCTGATGCCAGACAATCAGGGGTGTATTTTCAGTCAGATGAGTGTATATGATGCCAGATAGTCAGGGGAATGTTTATAGTACGAGACACTCAGGGATGTAGATCTGGCGAGAAACAGTCAAGGGTGTGTGCTTTCAGACGGTCAGAAGCGTGTACCTTGTACCAGTCAGGGAGGAGGGGGGGTAGCTGGTGCCAGACAGTCTGAGGATGTGTATCTGGTACCTATTGCCAAACAGTCAAGGGAGTGTACATATTACGAGACAGTCAGGGGTGTATATATGGTGCGAAACAGTGAAGGGCGTGTGCCCGATGTCAGACAGACAGAGGGGTGTACCCTGCACCAGTCATGGGTGCGTACCTAGTGCCAGAGGCTTGTACCTGGTGCTAGACAGTTCGGGATGCAAGCCTTGTGCTAGACAGCTAGGCTAAGTTAACCTGGTGCTAGACAGTCAAGGGTGTGTACCTGGTGCCAGTCAGGGGTGCGTAGTTCGTGTCGAACAGTCAGAGATATGGACCTAGTAAGCAGACAGACAGGGATGTGTAATTAGTACCAGACAGCCAGGGAGGTGTGTACCTGTTGCCAATCAGGGGTGTGTACCCGGTCTCAAACAGTCAGGGGCGTGTAGTTGGTGCCAGACAACCAAAGGCGTGTACCTGGTGCCAGTCAAGGGTGTGTTTCTGGTACCATGAATTCTTTTTGGTGTGTACCAAGTGCCAGACAGTCAGAAGTGTGTACACGGTGACAGACAGTTAGGGGTGTATACCTGATGCTAAACAAGCAGGTGAATCTACATAGCACGAGACAGTCAAGAATGTATATCGGGTGTCCAACAGTCAGAAGTGTATACGAAATGCCAGAAAGTCGGAAGTGTGTACCTTGCACCAGTCAAGCGTGTTTTCCTGGTGCCAGACAGTCGGGGTGTGTATACCTGGTGCCAGACAGTCAGGCAGTGTGTAACAGGTGCCAGAGAGGCAGATGGTGTGTACCTGGTGCTACACAGCCAGGGGATGTGTACCTGGTGCTTGAGAGTCGGATGTTGTGTACCTGGTGCCAAAAAGTCATGGGGAGTGTACCTGTTGCCAGGCAGTCAGGGTGTATGTAACAGGTGCCAGACAAACAGATGGCGTGCACCTGGTGGAAGACAGTAATGGCGTATGTACTTGGTGCCAGACAGTAAGGGGTGTTTACCCGGTGCAAGACAGTCATATGGTGTGTACCTGGTGCCAGACAGTCAGGAGGGTGTGTACCAAGTGCCAGACAGTCAAGGAGTGTGCATAAGCTACCAGACAGTCAGATGGTGTGTATCTGGCGCCAGACAGTTAGATATGGGATAAACTTGTGCCAGACAGGCATGGAGTGTGTACATTATTCCAGACAGTCAGGTGATGTATACCTGGTACCAGACAGTCAGGGGGGGTGTGTACCTGGTGTCACACAGTCAGAGGATAAGTATCATGGTGCCAAACAGTTAGGGATAGTGTTACTGATGAAAGACAGTCAAGGGGAGTGTACCTGGTGCCAGACAGTTAGGGGTGTGTACTTAGTACGACAGTTAAGGGTGTACCTGTTGGAAGGCAATCAGGGGTGCGTACCCGGTCCCGAACAGTCATGGGTGCGTAGCTGGTGCCAGACAGAGGCGTGTACCTAATGCCAGTCATGTCTGTGTATCTGGTACCAAACAGTCTTTGGGGTGTGCACCAAGAGCCTGCAACAACTGTGTACACGGTGCCAGGTAGTATGGGGTGTATACCTGGTGCCAGACAGTCTGGGATGTGTATCTGGTGCCAGACAGTCAGATGTGTGTACTTAGTGCAAGACAGTTAGGGTAGTGTACCCGGTCCCAAGCACTCAAGAGTGTGTATCTAGTTCCAGAATGTCATGTGTTTGTGCCTGGTGTCGGACAGTCAAGGGTCTGTACCAGATGCAGGCAGTCAGGCGTGTGTACTTGGTATCAAACAGTCAGAGGATGTGTATCCTGATGCCAAAAAGTTAGGGGTAGTGTATATGACAGTCAAGGGGAGTGTACCTGGTGCCAGACAGTCATGGGTGTGTACCTAGTATGACAGTCAAGGGATATGTACCTAATACCAGACAATCATGGGTGTGCACCCGGTCCCAAACAGTCAGGGGTGTGTTGCTGGTGACAGACACTCGGAGGGGTGTACCTGGTACCAGTCAAGGAGGATGTGTTTCTGATACAAGACGTCTTTACCGTGTGTACCAAGTGACAGACAGTCAGAAGTGTGTACACGGTGACAAGCAGTCAGGAGTGTATGGCAAATGCCAGAAAGTCAGAAGTGTGGACCTTGTACCAGTCAAGGGTGCTTAAATGGTTTCAGACAGTCAAGGGGTGTTTACCTGGTGCCAGACAGTCAGGGGGTGTACCAGGTACCAAAGAGGCAGATGGTGTATATCTAGTTCCAGAGAGTCATGGGGTGCGCTCCTGGTGCCAGACAGTCGGATGGTGTGTACCTGTTGCCAGACAGTCACGGGATGTTTACCTGGTGGCAGAAAGTCAGATGGTATATATCTGGTGCCAGAGAGTCAAGGGGTGTGTACCTAGTGCCAGACAATCAGGGGGTGTTTACCAGGTGCCAGACTGTCAGAAGGTGTACCCCTAGTACCAAACAGTCAGGGAGGCTCGGACCTTGTGTCAGACAGGCAGGAAGCTTGTACCTGGTGCCAGACAGTCAGGGGAAGTGTACTTGGTACCACACAGTCAGGGGTGCACCTGGTACTAGAAAGACAGGAGTGCCAATGATGTCAGACATTATAGGGGTGTGAACTTGGTACCAGACCGTCAGGGGAACTGTACCTGGTACCAGACAGTCTAGGGGTGTGTACCTGATGTCAGACAGTCAAGGGGTGTGTTCCTGGTACCAGAGAGTCAGGGTGTTTGTACCTGATGCTACAAGTCAGGGGATGTTTACCTTGTGTCAGACTGTCACAAGGAGTGCACCTGGTACCAGACAACCACGGGGCGTGTACGTGGCGCCAAACATTCAGGGGAGGTGTACCTCGATCAGAACAGTCAAGGAGAGTGCCAGACAATGAGAGTGTGTACCGGATGCTATACAGTCAGGAGGAATGAACCTCGTGTCAGACGGTCACGAGGTTTGTACCTGATGCAGACAGTCGAAGGTGTGTACCTAATGCTAAACAGTCAGGGATGTTTACCTGGTGCCAAACAATCAGTGGAAGTATTCCTAGTGACAGACAGACAAGGGTGTGCATTTGGGCCCAGACAGTCAGGTGTATACCTGGTGCCAGAAAGTCTGGGATGTGTATCTGGTGCCAGACAGTCAGATTGTGTACTTAGTATGAGACAGTTAAGGGAGTGTACTCGGTCCCAAACAGTCATGAATTTGTATCTAGTTCCAGAATGTCATTTGTTTATACCTTGTGTCGGACAGTCAAGGGTCTGTACCAGTTGCAGGCAGTCAGGTGTGTGCACCTAGTGCCAGATGGTCAGAGTGAGTGTACCTAGTGCCAGACAGTCATGGGCTATTTAGCTGGTGCCAGACAGCTGGAGGGGTGAAACTAGTGCCAGACATTCAGAGGAAGTGTACCTGTTGCAAGACAGTCAAGCGGTGTGTGCCTAGCGTCTGATAGTCAGAACGAGTGCACCTGGTTCCAGACAGCCACAGGTAGTGTAGTTGGTGCCATACAGTCAGGGGAAGTGTACCTTGTGGAGAACAGTAAAGGGGTGTGCACTTGGTGCCAGACAGTCAGGGGCTATGTAGGTGGTACGATACTGTCAGGGAGAGTGTACCTCGTGTCAGGTAATCAGGAGGTTTGTACCTATTGCCAGACAGCCAAGGATGTGTATCTATTGCCCGAAAGTCAGGGATATCTACCTGCAGCCATACAGTTAGTGGAAGTATACCTAGTACCAGACAGTCAGTGGTGGGTATTTGTTCCTAGATAGTCACTTGTGCGTAACTGGTGCCAGACAGTCAGAGGTGTATACCTAGTGCCAGACAGTCTGAGATGTGTATCTGGTACCAGACAGTCAGATGTGTGTACTTAGTGCTAGACGGTTAGGAGAGTGTACTCTGTCCCAAATAGTCATGTATATACCTGGTGTCGGACAATCAAGGGTCTGTACCAGGTGCAGACAGTCAGGTGTGTGTACCTGGCACCAAATGGTCAGGGGGAGTGTACCTGGTGCCAGAGAGTCAGTTGTGTGTGTACCTGATGCCAAACAGTTAGGAATTGTGTATCTGATGTACGACAGTCAAGGGGAGTATATCTGGTGCCAGCCAGTCAGGGATGTGTACTAATACAACAATCAGGGGTGTGTACTCGGTCCCAAACAGTCAGTGGTGTGTAGCTGGTGTCAGACAGTCAGAGGCGTGTACCTGGTACCAAACAGTCTTTGGGGTGTACCAAGTGCCAGTCAGAGACATGTACACGGTGCCAGGCAGTCAGGGGCTGTATACCTGGTGAAAACCAGTTAAGGGAATGTACATAGCCCGAGACAATCAAGGGTGTATACCTGGTGTCAAACAGTCTGGGGTGTGTGCCGAATGCCAGCAAGCCAAAAGCGTGTACTTTATTCCAATCAGAGGGTGCGTACTTAGTGCCAGACAGTCAGGGGATGTGTACTTGGTGCCAGATTGTCAGGGGGTGTATGCCAGGTGCCAGACAAGCAGTTGATGTGTACCTGGTGCCAGACAGTCAGGGAGTATGTACCTGATGCCAGACAGTCGGATGGTGTGTACCTAGAGCCAGATAGTCAGGGGGTGTGTACCAGGCGTTAAGCAGTCATGGGGCTGTGTATATGGTGCCAAACAGTCAGGGGGTATGTATCGGGTGCCAGACAGACAGTTGGTGTGTATCTGGTGCCACATAGTCAAGCGATGTGTACCTGATGCCAGACAGTCAAATGGGTATGTACCTGGTGTCAGACAGTTACGGGACGTATACCTAGTGACAGACAATCGGATGGTGTGTATCTGGAGCCAAACAGTCAGAGGATGTGTACCAGGTGTCAGAGTGTCATGGGGTGTGTCCCTGGTGCCAGACAGGCAATTGGTGTGCAAATGGTGCCACACAATCAGAAGATGTGTACCTGATATCAGACAGTCAGGGTGTATGTACCTGGTGCCAGACAGTCACGGGATGTTTACCTGGTGCCAAAGAGTAAAGGGATGTGTACCTAGTGCCAGACAACCATGGGGTGTGTACCTAGCGCCAGATAGTTACATGGAGTGTACCTGGTGCCACACAGTTAGAGAGGGGTGAACCTTGTGCCAGACAGGCAGGGAGTGTGTACCTGGTGCCGGACTATCAGGGGAAGTGAGACTGTTACCACACAGTCAGGAGTGCACCTGGTACCAAAAAAGACAGGAGTGCACATGATGTCAGACATTCTAGGGGGTGTCTACTTTATGTCAGACAGTCAAGGAAAGTGTACCTAGTGCCAGACAGTCTGGGGGTGTGTACATGATGTCAGTCATGGGGTGTGTTCCTGGTACCAGATATTCAGCGGGTGCGTACCTGGTGCTACACAGTAAGGGAATGTTTACCTGGTGTCAGACAGTCAGAATAATTGCATCTCGTGCCAGACAGGCAGAAGGTGTACATTTGGTGCCAGACAGTCAGGGGTAGTGCACCTTGTTCAAAGCAGTCAAGGGGTGTATACTTGGTGCCAGACACTCAAGGGAAGTGTAACTCGTTCAAAACAGTCAAGGGGTGTATATTTGGTGCCAGACAATCAGAGAATATGGTCCTGGTGCTATACAGTCAGGAGGAATGTACCTCGTGTCAGACAGCCAGGAGGTTTGTACCTGATGCAGACAGTTGAGGCTGTGCTCCCAGTGCCAGATAGTCAGAGATTTCTACCTGGTGCCAAACGTTCAGTGGAAGTATACCGTGTGACAGACAGACAGGCGTGTTTATTTTGTCCTAGATATTCACTTGTGCGTACCTTGTGCCAGACAGTCAGATGTGCGTACTTAGTGCGAGACAGTTAGGGGAGTGTACTTCGGTCCCAAACAGTCAGGAATTTGTATCTGGTTCCAGAATATCATATGTTTATATCTGGTGTCGGACAGTCAAGGGTCTGTACCAGATGCAGGAGTAAGATCGTCTCGATAACTGCTTTTGTTCTTCTATATGGGACTTGGTCTTCTTATTGAAAGTCCGGTGGCCTTTACAGTTTTATTAGAAAGCAGCTATGTA
>JAYMFT010184981.1:0-11979 GCA_038088735.1 Panulirus argus
GAGGGAGCGGGGGGCTGGAAATCCTCCCCTCCTGTTTTCACTTTTCCAAAAGAAGGAACAGAGAAGGGGGCCAAGTGGGGATTTTTCCTCTGAGGCTCAATCCTCTGTTCTTAACGCTACCTCGCTAACGCGGGGGGGGGATATATATATATATATATATATATATATATATATATATATATTTTAAACGTACATACTTATACTTAATACACCTTCGTCCATTCCTGGTGCCACCCCACTCCACAGGAAACATGAAAAAAGGCCACATCTGCTCATAGTCTCTAGCTGTCATGTATAATGCACCGAAACCACAGCTCCCTATTCACATCCAGGCCCCACAGACCTTTCCATGGTTTATCCCAGACGTTTCACGTGCCCTGGTTCAGTCCATCGAGAGCACATCAACCTCAGTATACCGCATCATTAATTCACTCTTTTCTGTGCATGTGTTAATGGGATGGCCTTGATTAAGGCCTCGGTTGCCTGTGCTGCCTCAGCTAACATAAAAAAATTCTCTAAAGGCCTTGTAATTATCTTGTTATATTTGTGGTGCAGTTATACTATCTCTATTGCATGATTTCTACGTATAAATAAAAGCTCAGCATAGAGGCTCAACCGAACACCATCTATTGTTTCATATTGGGGGTTCAGTCCATTCTCATCATGTCTGACCAACTGGAAACCCACATTCCTGAGACTTTGGATGACATCTATGTACAAGGCAACTGCTTCACGCTTCCCTGCTAGTGTCTTCTTGCTGCGAAGTTCCTCGAGGTGAATCTGGGAAGAGAATGAAATGATGCTAAAGGCAGTGTCACATGGGTACTTTTATCAGTGATATTCCCTCCAGGGAACTTGTTTCTGATGCACAGAGGTGTGTTGGCTTATTTTTGTGGCCTAAACCAAAAGTTTGCCATCCTCATCTTTTCCTAAGTGCTGGCAAAACACAATAATGTCAAGACAACATTACAATTACTGAAAATGAAAGCAATAATATTTGTCAAATAACAGTATTTCTATAATGAACTTTACATTGTACTGACATGTAAGAAGTACATACTTTTGTATTGAAATTTTAAATAAATTGCTTTGAATTTGTATGGACTGAAATTGTTATGTTTTGATTGCTCAAGGCTATAAGTTATTTTGAATTTCATCAGGCTAGCCACCCTCACGTCCACTTGGATGAATCAGGAGAGGATGACTAAGAGAGTATACATGTAAGAAGTGTAGGGAACAAGGAGGAAGTAGAAGGATGAAGTTAAAGATGCTTCGAAGGTGTGGGGCCAGAACATGGAGGAGGATGCAAAGTGTGCAAGGGATTGAGTGAATTGGAGCAATGTAAGAATGCAGGGGATGACAGGCTGTTAGTGGGCTGTACCAGGGCTAGTGAAGTACTTGTAGTCTGTGGGGGTTCTAGTTTCAGTGCATTATACATGAAAGCCAGAAAATGGCTGTGGGCAAATGAAGCTATCTCTGTGTCTGTTCCTGATGGTACCTTGCTAATGCAGGAAATAAGGAGGGGGGGGGGGAATAGTACTGATCAAATAAGGAACTTTTTTTGTTAGGATTTAAAGGCAGGCTATAGGACATAATTTATTAACATGAATGCTTGTTTAGGTACATATTACTTAACATTACTGCAAGATACATTATTCTCAAAGTATAGAAAAGCATAAGATGGTCATCTTGAAGTTTAGCTTAGGATAGGGATATTGATGGACCTTAAGGTGCTTGCATACTTGTGCAATATACTGTAAGCTTTTAGTTTTACAAGGCATTATTTTGTAAAAAAGAGTACATTTAAGGCAAGCATGCCTTAATAATTTACCCAAAGATTGAACTACACATTTGCTCAACATTGTACCTCTGCTTTGGTTCCTATACTTTCCACTTTTCTGTTTGTTGTGTGGTCTACTTGCTTTAATCTTAATTACTGCATATGTCCTTGATTTGTTATTTTGTTGTGGTACTGGGTTTGTGTTAGTTCATTCCTTGCGACTGGTGTAGGTCAAGGCAACAAAGGTATTTATTTACTTGTGTGACCCAAGCCACACTTGACTGGTCTATATATACCAGTACTGAGAGACTGGTCACCTTATCTCTTATGTTCATTTATTTTGACTTGCAGTTTTTATGGTTCTTAGATATACCTTAACGTGAAAATGTTTTCTTTTGTTACTTTTGGTACTTATCTTTCAAAAATAATTTTGAATCATATTTCTTTAGCCTTAACATTTTGTGTGTGCATACTGCCTTCATTTTGTTTTAACTACCGCTGTTTTAGGTTTAGTGTAGCTGTTTGAAAGCAGCTGTGGGTTTGTGTACTGTGTCAACTGCTCTGACAGGTGTATGACCTAATTAAAAGGCCTAAACAGTTACCCTAAGAAGCTTTGCATACTTATAGTATCTCCACTGATAATAATGAAGTTAATCATGATTATAATTCTGCTGGTAATTAACAATTTTAGAAAGACTGATAGGAATAATTACATATACGATGCAGCAAGAGTAAGGGAAATGAATAACAGTTGAAGACCATCAAACTCATGAGAATCCAGGAATAGAAGTGAAACGAAAGATGATGCACACAACCAATGTAATATGTTTAACATTATAAAATGATACAGTAAACATTTGAGAAAAATATTTCCAAAGTCAACTCCTTTGTAAGAAGTACCTTTAAACAACAAACCTTCCAGAGAAATTTATACAGTAGGTGCATAAAAATGGAAAAGGATTAACATGGTGAAATTAAAAAAGTCAAACAGAAAAGAAGCAGAGGATATGATTTAAAAAAGTCAAACAGAAAAGAAGCAGAGGATATGATTCAATGATGGATAAAAGTTAGAATGGAAAAGAAAATGCTATTTCTGTCTACTGATTACCACTAGCCCCACTGCCATTTCAGTGGAATGCATAGAGGATAAAAAAGGACAAAAACACACTACCTTTAGGGGCAATTAATTCTGCAAAAAGGGAGACCCTATAACTGTGTGCTGGCAAGGGCTTTGACTTACATGTTGGAGGAAAAACATGCCCACAAATATGTAGAAAGGACTGACCTCCAGGGTCACCTGAGAGACGGTAGACAAGACAGAGGTGTTGTGCAGGACCTGAGGTAACACCTGCCACTCCCCACCCTCGACGTCCATCTTCAGGTAATCTAACCGTTGGTCCTCATGTCCTAGGTTTCTGCCAGTAGTGATTGCATTGACAGTGGTATTGCAAAGAAAAATGAACGTCTAATGTTATAGAAATTAATCATTGAAAGAACCTACAAGTAAGGTTAAGTAGACTGGATCAGGTATTCTAACCCCTACAGTTGATATTAACACATAAACCCTTCAAGCACGTTGGTACAATCCTTTTTTTATGATAGCCTGACGTTTGACCTGACCCAGGGTCAGACTTGATATCATACCCAGGAGTTGCATCATGCTCACTGACCTGCCCAAGGGTCAAACCCATCATACCCAAGGGTCGCAGCATCATGCTTACTAAGCCAACTAAAATAGTTTGTCACATTAAGCTTTATGTGTCTGGGGTTACGTGATTATGAATGAATCTAGCAATGTAAAACGTGAATATGAATGCATCTAAAAAATACAGAAAATTCAAAAATCATCATTTCCTTATAGCTAGGAGAGTGTTGACCAATACTACAAGGTGGTACACTGGAATAGGTACCTGCATGTATCATTGGCAGAGATCAAAAGCTGTTCCAGATGTAAAGTTTATTATCAGTTGGTCTCTTTTTTTTTCTCTTCTGTATTTGTCAGCATTTGATGCTATCAAGAGATCTCTTGGATCACATCACTGAAGTGTCTGAATATTTTCTTAAAGTTGTGAGAAAATAAGTCAGTAAATAACTCACTTGCGTATGTCAGCCATAGTCTGGTATCGGATAGCAGGTTCACATATACGTCCATTAGGAGTCTCCTCGCAAATCCTGGAAACAAAGCACAGAATAAGATAAAATATAATTCAGACTGTATCATGATTCTAAAGTTTCAAAATAAAATTATATGAAACCACACTATTATTAATCTCATGCCATGAAACACTATTGGACCTATGTATTACATCTAACCTAACCACAACCTAACCACTATGAGATATGGAATACCAGGTATTTTCAAGCTTTGTAATTTCTCTATGCACAAATATTGCCAACAGAGAACTCATGATGTCACAAGACAAGCAGCTGCAAGTTTAAAGCGAGATACAGAACTAAGTTTTGGGCATTATTTTTTTAAATACACACACAAAATCTCTGAGAGGCTGAGCATGGAAGTCGCCAGACACACACGAGAGGGAGTTTAGGTTAACATTGTGAGCATGACAGGACAACATGACCTTTGAGTTAGGTCAAAGGCCAAGCAAACATACCTAAGGTTTCAAGGGTTACATTTGTTTTATATATATGTATGATTATATACTGCCTTTACTTTATATATATTATTAGTTATTCTTACCAAAAGTACAATGTTTAGACCTGTGTAATCATAATGTATGAGGCTGGTGGCATGAGAAGGTTAGAAATAAACCACCAGAGCTAGAGTTTGTGGGTAGCCTCCCTTTCTCCATATAATTAATCACACAAAATATTATATCAGTGTCGTACTTGTTTTATTTCTTTTGTTTCTGTGTCCTGAATCAAATTACATAACCTTTGCTTGTGTTCGGGCAATCTCATCTTTGCACCTCTCTGTTATAGTTAAAAATGTAGATACAACAAATATGAATGGTGACTAACGAAGACATGATTTTCACTAACGGAGACATTAGTATTATTATGTCCCTGAGGTTCATTGGCTGTCACTTCTTGCACGACATCAATATTTACTTGTACTTATCTCTGGCGTTTAGGCAAGACCTACCTGAAGTAACCTGTTTGGGAACCGATCCTGGACTTGTGGAAGAAGGCTGTGGGGCCCAGCCTGTAGTCATAGACCTCATGGTCATTGTCGTGGTCAAAGGCGTGGACCTCGCACCCGAAGTCCTGAGGTTGATAAGAGAATACGTTTGAATTAGTCTCGAGAAAGAAGGTAACGACCCTTGGGTGCGATGGCTTGAACTTTAAGGGTCAGGAGGCCACTACAGTCGGGGTATGTACCTGCTTCCTCAAGAGTCGCAGTGTGTGTGTGTGTGTGTGTCTAAAGAATCGCCAAGACTGAGCTTGGCATGGGCTCTTCTCAGTGACAGCCCGTTCTCGGGCGTGCCATTACTGGCACAGGTAGGGTGTGTGTGTGTGTGTGCTCGTGGTGCCATTACCGATAAAAGTTGGGTCATGTGTAACAAATCCACATACAGATATTATACCACGTATTACAAAGTTACTCGATTTCATATGAGCCTCAAAGAAGTGAAAAGGATTACACGTTAGAGGTCAGGTAAATCACTTCAGACAGGAGTACACCAAGGTCACCTGCATGTGTTCGTCGAAGGTGAAATCGTTGCCGACTCCGAACGAATACAGGAGGCAGTCTAAGGGGCGAAGCTTTACATCCTCGTCCATACACACCAGCTGGGAAGTAACATTTAGATAACAGTCTACATCCATGCACATTTTCTCCTGTTTTCAGTATACATGTGTCCAGTGACAGTTGCACTAAATGATTGAAAAGAGTACAATTCTTCGTAATATTTACATGCGTTTAGTTACGTTCTCACGATCCGAGTTACCGCTATGAGAACGTTTTACATTAAGAGCATTCTACATGTAAAGATACTAAAAACCTAAGTTTTTAGGATACCAGAAAAGGCTTGTCTGATCAAACTTTTGGAATCAAACAGGCTTGTCTGATCAAACGTATGGAATCAAACAGAATAACTCAGCTGTAAACTATGCATATATTATCTTCACAATACGTCGTATCTCTTAATGGTTTTTAGCTAAATGTTGATTTGATGTTGGTGGCCACCAATTCTGACAATAGAAATATCAAGCATGATAATTTTTTTTAGAATATTTAAGCAGCAATGTTAATCTTAACAATAAGCAAACATGTGACATCAAAATAAATGATTAAACAACCCACTCTTAACACTCATTCCCCGACATTCCTCCCAGATAAATGCTTTACCTTGAATCATTGTTCCATATTTCTAGCGTCAACCTCTGATATGACGGTGCATTAGTATTGCTTTCATTTTCATATTAATTTACTGGCATGTCAGCTGTGCATTTGGTCAAGAATCTTTTAAGGCAGTTAACCATTTCAGGACTTAAATATTTTTATCCTTTTGTTAGCCGAGTTCGATTCCTTTGAAAACGACAGTACAACCCTTGTGCACGAAGGTACAACGTATCAGCACGTTGCATATCTTGAGCACGACGGTACAAACCTTAAGCACGATAGTACAACCCTAAGCACGACAGTAAAACCCTTGAGCAGGACGGTACCACCCTTCAGTAACGACAGAACAACCTTTGAGCACGACTGTGCAACCATTGAGCACGATGGTGGGACCCATGGGTATGATGACCCTGATTAAACTTGCTATCGTGCTCACCATCAGCGTCCTATAATCTAGTTCGTAAACACACACTATTTACCTATATGTCAACCAGTAGACGATATAGTAATTTTTCTTTAGGAACAACACACCTTCTTGAAGTGACGGCAACAACATTCACCCACTTTAATGAGGTGCAGACAACAGGTGCCACCCACCTTCGCCCCGTCGTAGACCCCGAGGCACGACCGACCGCCCACCCTCACTAGCCTTCGACAGGACGTAGTGGGTTGCGTCAGAAGGCGTTGCAAGCGGTGTGCCGCTAGGTTTCCTGATGTTTCCTTCAGGTTCTGGTCAAGACCGGAACTCCTCGCAATGGCATGGAAACGATACTCAGGAACCTGCTCTGTGGGGAACACTCTCGCCATACGTTTCGGTCGGTCGTTATCTGAGATCTGAGGTATTTTGTTGCTCTTGACTAGAGTTTTACCCTTGTTTCTCTGCGGCCGTTTGAGATAAGTGTTCGCTTCCTGGAGTTCGTCGTCACCATCTTTCAATTGGTCCTCTGCGTGTATTTCGCGGACAGTTTGTAGCAAGAGATGATGGTAATCTATAGAGACGGCGTCTGGAGACAGTAGAGACGTTAGTCGCAGGAGGAAAGTTCCCACTCCAGCCACCGCCATTACAATAATAACAGATGACACGACGCTCCTACTCAGTCTCATGTTTTACTTCAAAATGCCTTGTTTTTAGGCTGACATTCTATACTGATGCTTCACTCGCAACACCACATTACTCTCGCTTTTTCTCATGAATATCGATTCTCCACTGTAAATTGTTCAAGCATTTGTTTCGATCACCCTTATTAACTCGCTGGGCATAGTCCTGATGACATTGTCTGTGCCTCTACAGCTTATAAATTTTTCTTTCTTTCAAGATTCGAACTTCCTGTGACACTGGTGCTTTACAGGTTTGCTTTACTGCCTTGTGGGGGTTTTCTCTGAAGCTGTTTACGCTTCAAGTTGTAAGTTGACGTCACGTAACATCTTGCGCAGACCGAGACTATCCACCAGGAAAATAAACTGGCCGAATCTATTTTCAGCTTCATATTTCCTGAACTTTACCTTAACTGGCGCTGGAATAAACCAGATCCCTTGTTGTCATTAAAACTGAGTGGGAGGTTAAATAAGACATACATATATTATCAAGAGATCGTCATAGTGACGATATGTAACGTCCGTTTTAAATACTAAAGTTTGTTTTTATATTTGTGTCTTTTGGACGATTTGCAAGACTGATCCGGGATACCTAACTTGCCGAGGGCTCCAGATACACCGAGAGAAAATCTTGCCTCTATCACCACCTACAGGCGACTCGTGTCTCAGTGTTGCCACAACTATCACGAGTGATCGTCGCTCCTTGGGAATCTAAGCGACCATATTAACCAACTTTGCAATATCGTCTGATTTATTATATATATATATATATATATATATATATATATCAAAATTAGTAACATCAAAATGTCTAGGGCCTTATTTATACATAGAGACACAGAAACGTGTGTTCAAAATCCTGTAGTGAGACAACTCACTAGTAGCAGGAAAATGTATCTGTTATTAGGTCGGAGCAGTTGCTGTCGTGAACCTGAACCAGGAGCAGTGTCGGGATGTTCCTTGTACTAAAACAAGGAGTAAATGGGAAACGAAGAAAATGTGACAAGGATATGAAAACGAGGACAAACCTCTAAAGTATATAACATCAATTATCGTTACTACGTAACGCGTGATGCCAGTGAGATGTGACTAAATACCATGCAATTTTCATTTTTTTTTGTGATAGAAACTGTTCTAAAAACTCTAGTTTGTGCCAAAAGTCGTCCCGTTTATGATTAGTGAGTCGGAAATCGTCCTCATATTTGGTACTGGCGCTAAATCGTCCATCGTATGTCTCAGTGATAATTCCCATCGTTTCTAGTGACTGTTATCAATATCGTCCCTCTCATATTTCGTGAGTGTGTCTGGCAGTCTTTCTTGCGTCTACTATCTATATAAGGCGGTCGACCCGATCATGTCTAGTGATTCGTGACAGAAGCCAAACTTGTTCGTCTTTTAGTGATTCGTGACAGAAGCCAAACTTGTTCGTCTTTTAGTGATTCGTGACAGAAGCCAAACTTGTTCGTCTTTTCTCTCGAAATTAACAGCATGGAAGAAGTTCCTCCACTCAAATTCTAAATGCCTGATTTGAACGAGGAATTTTGCCGCTAATTCTTCGTTACGGGCACAGCTCCTGCAGGTGCGGAAAGAGACATCATACTGCATTTTTGTGCCACACTTGGAGCTTTTACAGAAAAAGTGTTAACATGAGAATCAACAACACTTTGCAGCTGAGGAGTGAAACAGTTCGAGGCATATCGCCCAAAGATGTAATCGGGATATTCATGTTCTTATACGTATCTTATTTATTGTTTGTATACCATCAACTCTCTGCTACACGTAGCCATGAGAGGGTCTGGTTACAAGGAAAATCGATCCATTACAAGGATATCCCGACGGTGAAACATAAGAACATTTACACTGCTGAAAACGAGAGAGAATCTGGGAAATGGCGGATCGATTTCTTAGAGATGGCCAAGCGGGGTCTAAACTCCACACCAACCAGTTCCCAGCCACTTGAGAATCAAATCCTTGGACCCACTCATATCCAGCAGGTGAATAGCATAAATTCTCTTATTCTCCTTTATTTCAACAGCCTCAAACATTTCGTTTATTACTCTGAAGTGCTCCATTTCCACTCAGTCCATATGTGCTTCTCCGTACTACTTTCGCTACACTTGTCATATCTACTTTTACTTTACTTATCAAACTCCTTCTTGTCCTGTCCTGCCAGCATGAGGCATCCTTTCAGCTCGGTTCAAGAACATTTAGAGTAATAAATGTGGTTGAAAAAGTCGTACTTCACACACGAAGGTTACTTGGGATTTTAAGCAGTCTTCAAAAGCATTTCGTCTTCAAAAGCTTAGCTTCAGGAACAAACATTGACAACTTGTGCTGTGATGCAAGGGTAGTCTTCTTCCAATGTGTTACATATAAGGCCCACAAAGAGGAGTCTTGGTTCACTGTTTTTTCTCTCTTCCTGTCCACCGGCAGGTGGCAGCTGGGGCGTGGCACAGATGGGAGCCAGAAGGAGTGGCATCCACGTTCCTGCAGTACCTCACCACGCCTAGCGCCTTCTGTAGGAAGCTCATCAAAGTCGGCGGTTCTTCGTGTCTCCGCCGGCTGGACGGGGACAAGGTGAGCCTTTCCATCACTCAAGGTAAGGTCCGCGGGGGTTAAGACTGCGTCCCTCTGCTTGAGGAGACGACGATGACTGGTGGTGATGATGAATGGAATCTGCAGTCGTTTTGGTCCTCCCACCGCTGGGTCAAGATTCCACTCCGTCAGGGTCCGTGTAGAGGCTGGTGCGTTACGGTCCCTCCACGTTAAATGGAGATCAGGCACAGGCGTCATCTCGTCCGACCAGCGCAAGACAATCACCCTCAACCACGAGGGATTGATTTTAACGAAGAACAAGACGGCAATTACATACGTACTTGTCCAGGTCAGGCTGTTAGCTACTCAGATGGAACCTGGTATCGGTCAGTTTGTAACTCTAAGCTTCAAAAGTGATGCTGTAAATTCTTCCACCGAGTTAGTACAGTATCTACAAAGAAAAATGTAACAGATAACCATATAGCTGAATTTATACACTATGTAGAGTACCAGAGTGAAATTACCGAAAACCTACGTAGGAGAGTTAAGATTCTTTAAACTATCTTTCAGACTATCTAAGTTTGACGATCCATCACCGAGATGAGAAAGTAGGTGGAAGACTTACATAGATAAGTGTAAAGATTACCCAGTTAAAGAATGTAGACTGCCTAGATGAGACTCTGGACTACTCAGCTGAGACTCTGAGGGTGTAAACTACTCAGGTGAGACTACAAACCACTTTGAAGAGATTCTTTAGACTACCCAGCTGGGACTCCTAGACTATACCAGGCTTTTACAATCATCAGTGTTGTCTACTAATACCAATAACGCCTGGACACTCCTGCAGGTGGTGTGTATGGATCCGAGGCTGGGCGCTGGCGGGGTGAGGAGGAGATCTTCGCCCTCCAGCAGCGCGTCCTGCCTGGTGTTCTCAGTGGGGGTTGGGCACGACCTCTCCTTCGACCGAGCCATGGTTCGCCTCGCCTGTCGCGTCCATGCATTCGACGATGACCGCACCTACAAGTTAGTTGAGCTGTACTTTAGACATTATCTAAACAGCCTGAGGTTAGTAAATGAGCTTTCTTTGTATGTTAGAAAAAGAGCCTCCTGCGAGTTAGATGAGGAGCCTTGAAGTTAGTGGATGAATTTGCTTGCATGATAGAGGAGGAGCGCACGAGTTTGTTGAACCTACACAACGGTAAAGCACATTGAAATTAAGTTCGCCTAGTCACAAACAACTGAGTTTGGAAGGTTGTTTGGGGGAGGGAGAAAGTTTAAACCATAACATCAAGGACACCAACCAGCAGCTGGTGAGAAAGAGTTCTTAGAGTAATATTCTTATTCTTCATATTCCTCATAATCCTCCATTATTAGTCATCTGTAGGATAGGCCTATATGCTAAATGTTTTCTACAGGAGTTGAAATAAGAACTTTCATTGTAGAATCCTTCGTCAGGTCTTGGTCGAAGTACCAGGGTCCGGGTCTTACCTTCCACCGAGGTCGTTTGGGGACTCAGACGAGGAGATTCACCTTCTGTGACGTGGGCAAGGGCATCTCCTCCTGCAGGAGCTACAGGCACTACACCCTCCAGGTCAGTCAGGGTAGAATATTTGCACTTCAGGGGTTTGTTCAAATCTTAAAAGGTGATCCACATCCCTGGCCAGGCGTTGGACTTTAACCCTCATGGCAATGCATGGGAAGGACAAATAACTGGAGACCTGATGGTCTTTGACGAGGTCATTTGCGGTTATAATGTTATATGTGATAGAAACAGGATAGTAAAGCAGAAGATACCCATGAATAATTACTACTGGTATTACTACTACTACTACTTCTAATTATAAGATAAGAGTGGTGTAACAGAGACGTCTCATTGCTCAAGTAAAGCTTGAGACAAACTACAGCTTGAGTTCTTACTGTCATACAATTTTTGTGGGAAATCCTCACCTACTAATGTCTCCCAAACGTGGCAGGAGCTAAGGACTCGGTTGGGCTACGGCAACGCTCCAATCCACTACCTGAAGTTGGATATTGAGGGGGCCGAGTGGGACGTGCTCCAGCAGGCGCTGCAGAAGGGATGGCTGAAGGAGGTCAAGCAGCTGGCTGTCGAGGTGAGTCTCTTCCGAGCTGAGCTGTGGGTATTGGTTCGAGGTCGTGAGTACATGTTGAATAAGCTCAAGTGCATCATTATTCACACACACACACACACACACACACACACATTATATATATATATATATATATATATATATATATATATATATAT
>JAYMFT010184991.1:0-11979 GCA_038088735.1 Panulirus argus
TACACGTCGAAGCTTTGGAACTCTCTACCTTCTCATGCCTTTCCCAATAACTATGACCTGGCTCATTTCAAGAGACATGTTTTTCACTTTCCCTATCTGTTTTTCCCCCCTCTCTCAAATCTCTCTATATTTCAATTAGGGCCCGGCCTTGATGTGGACTTTTGTCCGCGACTGGAGCCTTCAACATAAAAAAAAGTGAAAAATTTGGTAATACGGTGCCTATGGAGATGCATTTCTGAGAGTGACAATTCTTGCATTAGTAAGAGCGATAGGATGGCTTCCTTTGGTAACAGTAATGGATCTAGAGATATTATTTTGGTGTTTTTTTAGATAGAACAAAAACATTGTTAAAATATTACATGAAACTTAATTTAATCAACTATAGGTTATACCTCTTTAATCCAGCATCCTTGTGACCTGGCCATTTCTGGACCACAGAAAATGCCAGAAAACAGAAATTGACCCCACAGGGAACCCCTATATAAACATATGCCTGACTCCTAGTATTGCCAACTCATTCCACATACATATTGCTGTATTATCAAAGGTTGAACAAAGCTTAAAACAGGAAATGATAGAACCATTAATGCTTCCACATGAGGTTTTTATTGTTACATCAAATTACATCAGAAGTACATCAGAGTCAGCAGGGTAATTACTCTTACCAATTGCCATCAGCTTGGTTTTATGTGTTCCTGCAGCATTGCTGCAGCCAAGAATTGCTGCACTATCTTTGGAATCCTTACCCCCAGATGGAGACTCCTCAGTATCATGGGCAAGGGTTTTTCGTGGCATACAACACCAATACAGGGCAAATTCATCAGCATTATACACTCGTTCTGGGACTAAGTTTTGTGCTTCCACTAACTGTGTAAATTCATCCTCAAATTTTATCACAGCTTCCGTGTCAGCACGCTTTTCACCACACACACTATGTACTGAAATTCTGTGTCTCCACTTAAACTTGTGAAACCATCCTTGCAAATATTCACAGTCATAGTCTAACTTTAGTTCTCTTTGAAAAACATTGGTCTGCTCGTTAAGCCTCTCCCCAGAAATGCTTACTCCTTCATTACATCGGAGCTTAAAAGACTTTATAAGTGCATTGTCTGTAGGGTTTAGTGTTTTTTATGATAGTTGGGTGGCATTCACCTGCAGCATGGGAACACTCGCTGGGCAGTTGGAGGCAGAAGTCAGACTGAGATAGAGGTGATGCCACCCCTCTCCTGTGAAAGGATACTTCTTTATAATAAATTGAGGATGGATTATCTGCTTTCATTGCATCTCGTACTCTATCTAATTCTGTACTCCTGGCACCTTTCAAAATTTTCCAAAACTTTAAACTTTTCTGGCTTTCATTTTCAGCAAAAAATTTAAAAATCTGCTCCTTTTGTTTCTTTAAGTCATACACAGTTGATGATATGATCTTATAGTACTCACACAAAGTATTTACAGGAGTTCCTTTATCAAATTTTTCAGTAACTCCACCTTTTCAGGCATAGATAATGATTTATGCTTACGCTTATTAGCACTAGCACTATCTTCTGCACCTCATGGTCTCTTGGATGACATCCTGAAGGGCTTAAATACTGCTGAATATAAGAAATTAACAGGACATAATTAGCTCGGCTGCAGTGTAAACAGATTTTGGGGCCTTAGCACTACTAACAATGCTGCCCTGGTGGCAGATTCATAACGTGCTGACCCATGGGAGTTGCCGGACCAAACAGCGCTGGATTAGAGAGATACAACCTGTATCACAAGTTTGGCAGAGCTTGCAGTGTTGTTGATCACTGCTGCCATGCTTTGGTAGTGCACCTACACCTTCATGGCCTTCTGTCCATCATCTCCAGTAGCTTATTTCTTGTGTAGGAAGAATTCATTGCAAGTTAGGATTTGGTGGACTGGCTGGTTCTTATGACCTCTAACTGTTATTAGTTATTGTTTTAAGGAAAGAGGAAGGTAATCCAAGTGACTGACCTACATGTGCCTGATACTTGCCTGCCTCAATGGATCTTTAAATCTATAAGAATGAATTTTTTGGGTGCCTTGGTTACTTAATTTATGTTCGTAATTGCAGGCCATTTGCCAGATATGATAGGTTTGAAATGTTCTTTAAATATATTTCAGAGATAGCTAAAAAGAGAATGACTGAATCTGAACTGATGCATTTTATTGCAGGCTTTACACAAATGGCTTAAAGAACATAAACAAAGTTGGCAGCTGATACATTCATTAGTTCTTTTCTTCTGTTTGATTATTTTTTATTTTTGTTTTTTATGACCTTTATATATATTGTATTAAATGAATATTTTTCATGTCCGTTGAATAAAAAATCCATTATATGAAGCTGTGTTAAAAGAGGTATCAGCATTACTTTCAGGTCTTTCACAATATTCATTTGGTTTATGACTGTTTTCTGTCAGTTCAGTATTCTGTATTAAGTGTGGTGGCTCAATTTTCCCCAAACCAGAGGAGTTGAAATTTATCCCCTTTGAAGAGTATGTTGTTCTGGTTGGCCTATTGGAAGACTACAGTATAGTTATATATGTCTTAATAGACTTCCAGTGTTCTCAACTGAAATTATTTTCATACATATTATCATCTGCAAAGGGTGATATGAATCTGTGACTCACGTTTGCATCATTGTCAGATATAAGAATGAGGAACAGAAGGAGTGCAAGTACTGTTTCTCAGGGGACTGAGCATTTTACTGTGGAGGCACTGGAACTGGAATGGCTTACAGCTACATGTTGTGATTTGTTAGGTAAAGAATTATATATATATTCATCTTTCAATTTTTCCAGTTAAATCCATCTTATGCATCTTATTGGCTATGACTCCATGATTACATTAATCAGTTGCTTTTGCAAAGACTGTGTAAATCACATCAACATAATGATTTTTCTGCAGAGCTTCAATAATCTTATCATAGTAGAGGGATAAAGTCATGGAATGTATAATAATTGATAGAAATGAAGTAATTAGGCTATTAAAACAATTTGACCTCATGACTTCCATGGTCCTGATAAAGTCTCCCTATATGGGCTGAAAGAATGTGCAGATGCACTTGCTAGACTGCTGAAAATATTGTTCAATAGTTCATTAGTGAAAGGGTTATTCCTAGTGTAGGAAAGCACAAATATTGTGCCTGTTCTAAAGAAATGGGAATGGGAAACTGCACTGAACTACTGCCAGTCTTACTAGCAAGTGTGGTTTGTAAAACATTAGAAAAGAGAATCTGAAAGCAAATGAATGACTTTGCAAAGGAGAAATTTTCTTGGTGGCAGACAACATGATTATAGGATAAAGAAGTCATGCTTGACCATACTTCTAGACTTTTGTAACAGGATGAGCTCCATTTTTAGATCAAAGACAGGGATGGGGATGGATAGATTGTGTGTTCTTCGGTGGCCAGAAAGCCCTTGACTCTGTTCCACAGTAGAGGTTGGTAAAAAGGCTAGATCTCCTGAAAGAGGTAGGGTTATGCTCCTTCACTGGATAGAATACCTCACTGGAAGGGAGCAAAGTTTAAAGGTATAAGGTTGATTTTCAAGGTGAGCTAGGGTTAAAAGTGGCATGCTACAGGTCTCAGTGTTGGGCCCATTGCTGTTTGTGGTGTAGGCAAATGACTTGCCTGGTGGATTGAAATTATATTGAAACATGTTTGCAGATGATGCCAATGTAATGCAAGAAATGAAATTTATGATGATTTCATTCCCCACAGTGGAACCTGGACAGACACAGAATTGATCAAATAAATGGATGAGATTTAGTCCAAGTAAGTGGAAAGTAATACAGATGGGACAAAGTGAGAGAAGGCCTTGGTATGGTTATTACCTAGCAGGAAATAAATTTAATGAATCTGCATGTGAAAAATACCTAGTGATGCCATTTTGCCTAATCTGTCTCCAGACCTACAGATTAGAACTGTAAAATAGGCAAACTGTCTGTTGGCAAATATAAGAATTGCATTCAGATATACAAGGACAAGTTCAGTAAGTTATTCACAACACATATCACATCAAAACAGGATATGCCTCTGGAACCACTCCTAAAGAAGGACAAAGAGGCTTCAGAGAAGAGCAACTAAGATGGTAAATGAATGAATAGGAATAAGGCTTAGGGCTACAAAACAGTCTAGCATGGAGGAGAGAAGGGACCTGGTAACAGCTATCAATTTTCTAAATCAAATGGATGATACTGATAGTGAACAGCTTTTCAACAGGCCCATAACCAGAGTAACCAGAGGCCATGACAAAAAGCTGGGCAAAAGTCAGTTAGAAAAGATGTTAAGAAGTGCTGGTTTAGTGGAAGCATGGTGGATGGTTGGAGTAAAGTAACTAGTGAGACAGTTAATGCTGTCAGGTTACAAGGTTCAAAAGCTACTTGATGGTAAAGAAAGTTCAGGAAATAGGACCCTACAAGTGTAAAACAATCCCCTGTAATTATGTTGGTAACCCAGGTTTCTCAGAGCTTGGTGTGGGATGAGTTCACAGAATGTCCTGATCATGAACTGAAAGTGTTTGCCAGTTTTATATCTCTTCTACAGATATCTCTAAGGGATATGTGCTCCCAGTTTCTATAATTGGGTTATTGGATTAAGTGAATCAGTGATATAACCTGATAATTAGAAGTCTTTTTAGCTTGTGATTTCTTTCACCTGTCATTGTAAGTATTTGTAACCTATCTTCCTTGGTTCAGGAGTCTATGTTGAATCTTTGGACTTTGAAATTTGCACACACGCATTCACAGATCTTGCATAGCCCTGAGATGTCAAGAACACCTATGATTATCTCCATATCTTTCATGTATTGAATCAAAACCCTATCATTTGGACTGAAACCTTTTCCAATTTTTTCTTGAAGATTCCAGTTCTTTTCAGTTCAGAAATTCTATTTTGCAGAGTTCTCTTTTTTGCCTTGTGGATTTTCAAGGCTAATGATTATACAAGAGTTCCTTATGGTCCAATATTCTTTGTTAAAGAAATTGTTCTATGATTTTATACTGCCTCAATGGTTCATCATGAAATTCCTCTCTTAACCCTTGATGTTAAGGAAGGCTAATGAGTCACAACACAATGTGTAATGAAAAGAACTACTCCCATTGGCCAATGGGAATTGCACAAATCATGTCAATCACCAGTAATTTAGAGGGAAAGATCTTTTAGTTACCAAGAATTTTTAAATCTCCCTTAATAGAGTACAGTTCTGCCTGTAACCAGGAGACTCATTTTTGTGACCTCATCTTTTCCTATTTGTCAGAAGCCATGAGTTAGGAAAGATATCCTTCTATTAATGGCCTTTCTGAGAATCTTCCCTTGGATTTTCCTATAATGTGTCTGTCAGTGATACCTTACTGCAGGTGTAAAGGGTTGTTATGGTGTGGCCTAGGGGTTGCCTTTGTCAGGTAAGAAGGACCCTAGTGTGCTACAATTTCTCGTAAGGTAATATATCTTGTTGTGCTTGAACTTATTAGTAGTTTTTCTCTAACCCTCCTCCTTCATGTTTGTATGCACTCGTGGCTTGGAGGACAAACTGACCTTGGAGAGAAATATAGTTCTGAAGTAAGAAAAACTTTTTTCTGGTCATCTTTCTCACCTTAGATTCCCCTTTATGAGAAACCTTTATCAGAGTGATGGTGACCACCATTGACTTGATGTATGCGTTCCAAGAATAATGCAGTGCATAATTTCTAATAACCTTGGGGCGTTGATGTTATCATTTCGTGGAGGTCATGTATCAGTCAGAGGGCAGACCCAGGCTAAGCTTCACTCATCCACCTAGTAGATGATTAATGAAAGATGAGAGGCACATGCCTCACCATTAAGTTGGATTTAAGAAGTTTTTAACCCCCAGAGATCTGATACATCTCTCATGACTCTTGAGGCACTGCCTCAGAAAGAAAGAATTTTTCACACTTCAAAGCATATATTTTCAATTTGTCATACAATTGTTTATCTGATTTTTTCTTGAAAAATTGATATGTACTTGATTTAGCTACTTCATGATTGTCTTCTGATATATTCATAAAGTTTTTCTTTTTGCTTGCAGGTGCAGCCTTTATAATTGATCCCTAGCTTTGAAACTGTTTTATTAACATAACCAGTGGAAGAAGAGTTGGCACAGAATGTCTTTAGCAACACAAAGTTCACCACTTCTATCAAGAATCATATCTTCATCAATAGCTATTGCCAATCATGCTGGCAACATTGTCCGTGAAATCATGAAGAAAGGGGAGCTGGGTATTGTTGAAAAGGAGGTATGAACTTTATTAATTTTATTGGTAGGTATCCATTGTCGCTGGTCCCAAAAGGAAATTCAGGATGTTGGAAATGATTTCTTATCCACCGATCCAATGTTAGGGATCTCACCAAAGATTGTCTTTAGGTCACTAGAAGGAGACTAAGTCATGTTAATCAGTAGTTGATTCAAACTAATAGATTGCATGAGCAGGTTAGCTTGAATAAGGTTATATTTGGTAAAGTATACTAAGTTTAGATAAGATGAGATGGAGTTATTTAAGGATTTTTGACTTGTTCCAGATACAAGGAGATTCAAATCATGAACAGTACAGTAAGGGAGTGTTACTTTCATAGGGCACTATATCTTGAACTTTCTCTGCTAGCATGTTCCAGATACAAGGAGATTCAAATCATGAACAGTACAGTAAGGGAGTGTTACTTTCATAGGGCACTATCTCTTGAACTTTCTCTGCTAGCATACAACTTTTCAAACTTTGTGTACTGTGCATGTACAACTTATTTTATTCCATTCATTTTTTATTTCATTATTATTAGTTTACTTGATCGCTTTTTCCCGCATTAGGAAAGAAACAGACATGTATGTCCAAACCATTTCAATACACCCACTTCTGCTCTCTCAACCACACTATTTTTATAACCACACATCTCACTTACTGTGTCATTACTAGCTCGATCAAACCACCTCATACCACATATTGTACTCTAGCATTTCATTTCCAACACATCCACCCTCCTCCTCACAACCTTATCTATAACCCACACCTCACAACTATATAATGTCATTGGGACTACTGTTCCTTCAAACATACCCATTTTTGCTCTCTAAGATAACATTCTGTCTTTCCACACATTCCTTGTCACTCACAGAACCTTTGCCCCCACCCTGACCCTATAACTTACTTTTGCTTCCATAGTTCCATTCACTGCCTAGTCAGCTCCCAGATATCGAAAACACTTCACTTCCTTCGATTTTTCTGCATTCAAACATACAACCCAGCTAACTTGGCCCTTAACCTTGCTCTTATTCACATTTACTCTCAACCTCATCCTTTCACACACACTTCCAAACTCAAGTCACCAGCTATGCAGTTTCTCACTAGCATTAGCCTCCAACACTGTATCATCGGTAACAAGTGACAATACCCAGGTGTTCCCATTCCCAATAGACTGCATACTCACTCCTCTTTCCAAAAATTTTGCATTTACCTCCCTCACCACCCCATCCATAAACAAATCTAACAACCCTTGCTGCACACCGACCTCTGCGAACCAATATCTCTCCTCTCTTCCTACTCATACACATGCCTTATACCCTTGATAAAAACTTCTCACTGCTTCTAGCAGCTTGCCTCCCACACCATATAGTCGTAAGACCATCCACAAAGCATCTCTATCAACCCTATCCTATGCCTTCTCCAGATCCATAAATGACACATAGAAATCCATCAGTTTTCTAAGTATTTCTCACACACATTCTTCAAAGCAAACACCTAATCCACACATCCTCTTCTGCTTCTGAAACCATGCTGTTCCTCCCCAATCTTAAGCTCTGTATATACCTTTACCCTCTCAATCAATATCCTGACATACAATTTTCCTTGTTTACTCAACAAACTTATGCCTTTATAGTTTGAACACTTATCTTTATCCCCTTTTCCTTTATACAGTGACATTATACTTGCATTCCACCAATACTCAGGCAATTCACCTTGATCCATACATACAATGAATATCCTTATCAACCAATCAGCAAGACAGTCACCCCCTTTCTTAATAAATTCAACTGCAATACCATCCACTCCTGCTGCCTTGCTGGATTTCATCTTCCGCAAGGCTTTCACCACTTCTTCTCTTTTCACCAAACCACTTTCCCTGACTCCCACTTCACATACCACCTCAAGTAAAACACCCTACATCTGCCACTCTGTCATCAAACACATTTAACAATCCTTCAAAATATTCAGTCCATCACTGTTTGTTATCACTTCCCCTTTTGCCCTCTTTACTGATGTCCCCATTTGCTCTCATGTCTTTCACACATTTTTATTTCCTTCCAAAACACTTTTTCATACTCCCTAAAGTTTAATGATACTCTCTCACCCCAACTCTCATTTACCCTCTTTTTCAACCCCTGCACCTTCCTCTTGACCACTTGCCATTTTCTATTATACATCTTTCAATCATTTGAACTCCTTCCTTGTAAGTACTGCCCAAACACCTCTCTTTTCTCTTTCACTTGCAACTTTACTTCTTCATCCCACCACTCACTACCCTTTCTGATCTGCCCACCTTTAACCTTTTGCATGCCACATTCATCTTGTGCACATGCCATCATTGCTTTCTTAAATACCTCCCGTTCCTCACACACTCCCTTCACTTTATTTGCTCTCACCTTTTGCCAATCTGTGTTCAGTCTCTCCTGGTACTTCTTCATACAAGTCTCCTTTCCAAGCTCACTTACTCTCATCACTCTCATCTTCCCAATATTCTCTCTTCTTTTTTGAAAACCTCTACAAATCTTCACCTTCGCCTCCACAAGAAAGTGATCAGACCTCCCACCAGCATATTTACATCCAGAAGTCGCTCTTTTGCATGTCTATCAATTGATACGTAATCTCCACAAGCTCTTCAACATTTACATTCATAACACTGAATAACCCATGTACACCAATTATATCCGCAGCTGCCACATTTCTTACCTTTGCATTTAAAGCATCCATCACTAATACCTGGTCTCGTGCACCAAAACTGCTGACATACTCACTAAGCTTCTCCCAAAACACTTGTCTTTCATGATCTTTCTTCTCATGACCAGGTACATAAGCACCAATAATCACCCATCTCCTGTCATCCACTTTCAGTTTTACCCACATCAGCTTAGAAATTACTTCATTACACTCTATCACACACTCTCACAACCCCTGCTTCAGAAGAAGAGCTACTCCTTCCTTAGCTCTTGTCCTTTCACCAACCCCTGACTTTATTCCGAAGACATTTCCAAACCATTCTTCCCCAGTACCCTTGAGCTTCGTTTCAGTCAGAGCCAGAAAGTCCAGATTTCTTACCTCAAACACACTACCTATCTCTCCTTTCTTCTCTTCTTGGTTACATCTACACACACACAAACACCCCAATCTGAGCCTTTGAGGAGGATGAGCACTCCCTGCTTTACTCCTTCTTATGTTTCCTCTTTATCAAATTGAAATATAAGAAGGGGAGGGTCTTTAGCCACCTATAGTTGCCATCTATGACATGTGGGGAATACGTGGTAGTATTCTTTTTCCCCTACCTCAGGGATATTCCATTCATTTATAGAAATAACGATATCTGTGGGCTGACTTCACAACTTAAATGTTACTGAATTGAATTTTTATTGCCTTGATTGATTAGAATTATTAGATAAAAGTTGTTATTGAGAAGGAAAAAGTTTAAACTCTGTAAAACATGTATGCATTAGGCACAAGCTGCCTATGTTCATGGATCTGATACATATGACATACTGATCTTTTGTTTGATTATGGCTTTAGGATGTGGTTGCCTGTTGCATATACACAGTATTCTTTTTTGTTTTACTTTTATATTTGAAACTGCAATAATTCTAACAGCTTTTGTGTTTAAAACGGGGTTGTACCCCCTAAATTTCATTCCTGTGATTGAGCGACTAATGAGTGGAAATATCAAATCATATGCAGGTATATATGTAATGCTTAAGCTTAGAGAAACAGAATGGAATTTGCCACAGTTGCTTCTTTGTAGATGATGCTGCATTGTTAGGCAAGTTAGAAGAAGGAGATCTGGAAATATGTGTTGGCCATGTCATTGATTTATGAATGAGGTGGGTGCTAAAAGTGAATCCATAAAAAGTAAGATGCTAGATTTTGAAAGGGACAGGAGATTACAGTGTACATAGAGAAGAACTAAAAGTTGTGAATGAGTCTGAATATTTTTATGTAAAATCTAGTTAGCAAGGAGGAAAGTTGAAGCTATTTTTATGTAAAATCTAGTAAGCAAGGTAGTAGGAAAGTTGAAGCTTTGGGTACAGTCATGCAAGGAAGAAAAATTGGAGGTGCTTTGAAAATTCTTGCGAATAGGAAAAATGTAAGCATAGAGTGTGTAAGAAACTTGTAAAAAGGAAAAGTCATCGTACTGTAGATGTATAGATGTGCAATTCAAATATTTATAGATTAATATAGCAAAAAATAAGAGCATTAGAGATGTATAACCTGCATAGCCATTAGAAAGATAGAATGAAAAATATGTGAGAAGTGTAATTTGGTATGAAGAAATCATTAGAAAGATCCACAGATGAAAGTCTTTTATGATGGCATGTGGTAGATGATTAGTTGGTTGAGAACATATTGCAGTACAGGTAAAATATCAAAAATCGATAGTCCTCGGGATCAAAGAATGTGCAGATTTTTATAGATCTTGAAATATGGCCCATAAATTTTGGTTTGAAATTCTGAACATGAATCCTGAACTGAACATTCTGTATACCTAATGCAGATTTTGTATGGTATGCATTTGTTTGTTGATATTTGTTAATAGATACTGAATGGAACTAGAACTATTATTCAGCCTAATTTAAAATTCATCCTTGTTTCCATTCCCAAAAAGTATTATGTAGCCAAAGGTAAAGATTGGAATGTACAAGTAAGTTAAAGTAATGGCATTGGCATGAGGCATTGCTGAGGATTTGGCAATAGGAGTTGAGTTCTTCATGTCATCTGTTCTAGGAGGTGATGTTGATGTATAGCCAACAAAAAAGTGTTGTTACATTTGTTGTACTTTGCATTCTGAAACACAGTATGAAAAGTTTTGATGTATTTTCCTGGGGTCTTCATGTGATGGTATGTTTGCTATCCTTGTTTGGAAGTGACACTACTAAGATAAGAAAACATGGGTACAATTGATGGGATGAAGGAACTTCCCTGAATAAGGTTACCAGATACTTTTGTATTCCTGTCATCTGCAATTGTTATGTTGAAATTTTCTTTCATTTGTTCGTGGAATATAACATGATAATTGATACCTTGATAATACAAGAATATATGAGTGAATTGAAATTTAATTTATAAAGATGAAAGAATATTTGAAAAATCTGGTAGAATTCTAAAACTCACATTTCAAAAAAGCAATTCAGTTATATGTCAGCTAAATCGTCGTATCCAGATGTGTTTCAGGTGAAATCTCTTTATTGTTTCTGAGATACTTTGGTTGTATTTTATGTGAAGTTCATTATTTTTGCATTCCATTCAATATAAGGGTTCGTTGATAAATGGAGGGGCATTTTGTGGGATGTCTGATCACTCTTTTGTGGAGGCGAAGGTGAAGATTTGTAGAAGTTTTCAAAAAGGAAGAGAAAATGTTGGGGACAAGAGAGTGGTGAGAGTAAGTGAGCTTGGAAAGGAGACTTGGGTGAAGAAATATTAGGAGAGATTGAGTGTAGAATGACAAAAGATGAGAGCAAATGAAGTGAGGGGAGTGGCTGAGGAATAGGATGTATTTAGGGAAGCAGTGATGGCATGTCCAAGAGATGCATGTGGAATGAGAAAGGTGGGAGGTGGGCAGATTAGAAAGGGTAGTGATTGGCAGGATGAAGAAGTAAAGTTGTTAGTGAAAGAGAAAAGAGAGATGTTTGGATGATACTTACAAGGAAGGAGTGCAAATGACTGGGAGATGTATAAGAGAAAGCAGCAGGAGGTCAAGAGGAA
>JAYMFT010185002.1:0-11979 GCA_038088735.1 Panulirus argus
TCTCTCTATATATATATATATATATATATATATATATATATATATATATATATATATATATATTTCTTGAAGCCTTATTTGTCAAAATGTACTTATACATTTTTCTGATTGTAGAATGCCTCTCCAAATCCTGATTTTTTTCTTGACAAAAAAGTATTTTTCAGAATTCTGATTGGGGCTGCAGCCGCTGGTGTCATCCGCTGCTCATTACCTACGATGACGGATGATATGCGCATGGGCTTGACAGATTTCTTGGACTCAGAAGGACGTGTGGGTATCACTGACTTCTTGAACAATGTGAACTTAAGTAATGCAGAACCGCTGGGCTCCAGAAGACCTGGCCATGAAAATTTTGATTTAAGTAATAGGGGCCCACCTCTCTCAGGATTGGGTGTTGTTGCTCCAGGACAGCCAGCACCTCCATTTCCTGTACCAGCAATCACGGGTAGGCCATCCCTTTCTGATGGTACCCATCCACCACTTCTCCCTCCTCGGCCTCTATTGCATCCTCCTCGTATTCCACACCCACCTCTTCCTCCTCCTCCACGCCCTCCTATTCTTTCTCAGTTTATTGGTTTGTCTATGCCTCCAAATAAACCATGTCCAGTTCCACCTCCTGTGCCACTTTCTGTTGCACAGTCATGTCCTCCACCTCCTGGGACTCAGTCACTTCCTTCTGCCCTTGGGCTTCTGTCACTTCCTTCTGTTCCTGCAATTCAGTCACAGCCTCCTCCTGCTCTTCCAGTGAAGTCGCAGCCTCCTCCTGCTCTTCCAGTGAAATCGCAGCCTCCTCCTGCTCTTCCAGTGAAGTCGCAGCCTCCTCCTGCTCTTCCATTGAAGTCACAGCCTCCTCCTGTTCCTGGTGCTCAGTCACTTCGTCCTCCTGTGTCTGGAATTAAGTCACATCCTCCTCCTGCGATTACATCACATCCTCCTCCTGCTCCTGGCACTCAGTCACATCCTCCTCCCCCTACCTCTGGGACTCAGTCATTTCCTCCTCCTGCTCCTGGAACTCAGTCACATCCTCCTCCTACTCCTGTGACTAAGTCACATCCCCTCTCGGCTCCTGGGGTTCAATCACATCCTCCCCCACCTCTTGGGATTCAGTCACATCCTCCCCCACCTCTTGGGGCCAAGTCACATCCTCCTCCACCTACTGGAGCTCAGTCACATCCACCTCCATCTACTGGAGCTCATTCACATCCTCCTCCTCCTACTGTTGCTCAATCACATCCTCCTCCACCTCCTGGCACGCAGTCGCATCCTCCTCCACCTGTTGGGGTTCAGTCACATCTCCCTTCATCTATTAGACCCCAGTCACATCCCCCTTCACCTGTTGGGGTCAAGACACTTCCTCCCCCACCACCTGGGGTTCAGTCACATCCTCTCCCACCTACTTCAATTAATACACATCGTCCTTCACCTCCCATATCACGAGTGGCAGAGTCTGTTGTTCATCCTCCACTACCCCCTGGTCCAGTGCCAGCACCACCCAAACCATGTCCACCACCACTTCCTGTTACTAAGACAGCAGCACCTCCACCACCTCTCCCTCCACTTCCTCCTTTACCTCCTCTGCCACCATCACCTAAAGTTGAACCATTAAAGCCACCTCCTCCTAAGGAACCACCACCACCAAGCCCCATCCAGAAGCCCCCTTTGCCATCTGCACCCCCTCAGGTTCCTAAAGCTGAACCAGTCACCAAGCCACCCCATTCATCAAAACAGAGAACCCCAAGCTCCCCAAAACAGTCAGGAACCAAGAGGGTTTTTTCTGATAGTCATATTCTTGAACTTGGTAAATCCATGTCAAGTAATGAATCATCATCATCATCATCATCTCCATCTCCTGTCAGACCTTCTAATCTTCCTACTAAGAGTTCTGCAGCCTCTGTTGAGGAAGAACCATATGATCCGGAAGATGCTACATTTTCCCCAGCATCAAGTCTTGGCTCCCCAGAAATGGAGGAAAGTTTAGAAGACTCCCTCATCAAGAAATATGTAAGACAACCAAGTAAGTTTAATTCTACTGATAATTTTTCCCGCTCCTTGAAGATCACAGGAAGAATAAAAAGTGACAGCCGAAAACAAGTATCTTTCTCCAAAGAATCCTCATCATCTTCAAAGGTAAACAAACTTCAGGGGGAATCTCCTGCAAGACCAAATCTAGACACAAGATTGAAAATTATGTTTGGAACAGGAACTAAAGATGAGGGTGGCTCACCTAAAAAAAATAAGGATAAATCACATAAGAAAGCCAAAAGGTCTTTAACAGAGATTCATTCCCCCAAGTCAACAGAATTAGAAGTGGAAGAACAGGATAGACCACTTTCTCCTGCTCCATCTCCCTTCCTGTCAAGACATATGTACCTTTACTGGCATAAGGAAACTGTTAAAGCAAGAAAATCTTCTAAGAATTCCAGTGCTGATGTTTCATCTTCATGCAGTCAAGATAGCAAGACACAATTAAATGGACAAATTCTAATGTCAGTTCCTCCTTTGAAGGGAATACCACCACTTCCAAAAAATCTCCCGACAGTCCCTCCACCAAACTACAAGAGCACCTTAACAGAACCCCTGTCATTAAAAGAGGGTAGTTTAAAAGCGGAACTAATTATGAAAACTATTAACCGTATGCACCCATATAAGGTGAGTGATTCAAGGGGCTACATTGTAAAAAATTCATTGGACTCTGAGTTAGAGCTAACTAGTGAGGCCATGCCAATGGAGACTTGTGATGATAAAATGTCAGAGACACTTGAGTATCTTGATTCCGGTAAGCCTGAAGATGAAACTGTGCGTCTTGTAATGGCAAAAATTGTAGATGACCTTAGGAAAGTTATTAGACAAGAATTAACAAAAGAAATTCTAGATAAAAAGTTAACATTGTGCCTTGAGAAGGTTGAAAAATGTTAATATAGTAAGAGTTTTTAAATTTAGTACAAACCATTACAGAAAGGAATCTGCTCCACATTTTATAAATAGTTTATCTATGATAATCCTTCAGATTTGCTGAAAATGCATATGGTTCCAGTGCTTATATTCATCATAAATTTAATGCATTATACACAGCCTTGATGTAGGTATCTTAATTTAGTGTGTCTGTGTCACTTTGTAAACTTGAGTCAGAAGCTTACAGTGTTAAATCCCTCTTAAATTTTTTTTTTTGTGATTAAATGCACTGATAGGGCTGAAATGAATCTGTTTTCAGGTAGTAGGTATTACCTCTCATTGGTATGATTGATCTGTTAATTGATGGAAGTTACATATTTTCATCCCATCTCGGCATTTCTGTAAGTGTGGGTATACCAATATCAGTATTGATAGCAACTAATGTTTTGCATTTTGGAGCAGTTAAGGTTGTATGGTGCATCCAGTCGACAAAGATGTGTTGAGTCATATAACAGAAAAACATTGAAATTTATGTACAACATTCTCACATACATAAATAGTGAACATTACATATAGATTACACACTTAGCTTTCTTTATTGAATTTGAGGGTGTATAACTGAGTAATTTCCTTTGTGGTGCAGATGAGCTACCACAGCTCGTCTGTTAGCAGGGAATTTTCTTGGCAGGCTGTGCATAAGTCTATAGGAACTGATTGAGATATCCCAGTGTTTACCTCATATTTGTATATACTCGTATCCATATAAGTATTCTTTTCTCTCTCTCTCTTTCTCTCTCTCTCTCACTTATGTTGGAGTACTTACAAATTTCCAATGCGTTCTCTGAATATGACTCTGTTATTAGCACAAGTGACCCTTTTCTTGGTTTAGTATTTTTGTATACCCCAAAATTTCATTAGATGGTGTTTTTAGAGATACTTTATTTTTCTTTACAGATTTTGATAACATCAACCAGTTGGTTAGGTTCACTTGTTGACCATTTGATAGTTAAATTTCTTCCACTGATTTAGAAAGCTGGTGCCAAGTGAAGGAAAATATACCATATGATGGGTCATTTGCCCTCTTATGTAGTTCATTGTCTTGTTATCAAAGTGTTTCATCACCTTTAGTGTTTGAAAGCTTTTATAATTAGAACCTGTTAAAAGGATGAAATTTTTCATATAAAATTTTTGTGCTTATGTTTTTGATGTGTTAATTTTTTCATGCAAAAACAGTATAGCTTAATAATAAATATGAATTATTGTTATTAAGGAGGAATTATTATAAAACCTTGCGTATTGGTTTTCCTTTGGAATCTATTGACTATCTGTATATTGGAAATTTTTAAATGGAAATTTTTTTCTCATCCTATGTAATTTTTATACATTGATAAATGATGTTAGTAGCTGCAGCATATTATATATATTTTTAGTCAAGTCTCTCTTGAAGTTAGTTTCTGTGATTATATCATTTCAGTTACTTTATCATAGGCACAAAATTTAAGCATAACTTAAAAGCAGAATGTTTTATACAAAATCTAAAAGTGATAGCAAATTGCCAAGATGGAAAAAACAAGTAAGTATTTTAAATTACAGCCAGATTTATGGTGTTCCAGATTAATGTTCTTGCCTTTATCATGACAACAAATGTCACTGAATTTGCCAAAGCACTTATTCTAATGAGGGAAATTTGATGGTGAAGGTCATTTACTCTTCTGTCTATTAACTGAATTCAGGTAACATTAATTGAAAAGACAAATTTTATGTATGCAGTAATGAAAGTTGTTCATAAACTTTGGTCATAACTTGGGAGAATTAGGTTCATCTTTCTTGAATAGAAAGAACAGTATTGTTCTCCAGTGTCCTAGACCCTTTTTCTCAGCTTTCACAGGTTGTTTGTTGCCTCACTACGCTGTGGAACACATTTCAGAAGCTACTTGCCTATTCCCAGGTGGGTGTCAATGCAGAGTGGAAAATGTTAGTAATGCTTTTTTCTAGCTTTGTCAATACTCACTGATTTTGAAGTTTTATCTGTGTAAGTGTATTTTGGGTAAAGGGAAAATGTTTTTAAAAGTACAATTAACATTTCAAAAATAATTCATGTAATGACTTAAGATATGCCAGAGAAAAATTTTGTCTCTAACTTGATTGCTCTTCACTTTTAGATTTTATTTTTTCATAGTGAACAATGACCAATAATTTGTATCAAAATACAAATCAGTTGTTAAAGGATAATAGTTCTGAGGTAATATGGCGATTGGATGGCATTGAAGATTTTATCTCAGGCACTTGTGTTATAATGATTGTCATACAAGTAGCCAGGTATTCTACATTACCATTACTGTTTCACTCTGTCCATGGAATGATGCACAACAGGAGGTGACAGGCCATCTTTGCCAGTGCAGAGCCATTCAAGAGAGAACTGACTAAGTTTATAACAATATCCAAGAAAAGGTTGTCATTAGATATCATTCGTGATCAAGATATCTACTTGTCATATGGTGCATCATATTCCCAGAGTAGACTTTGGTTGCTTGTGATGAGGTGAAGGTATTTAATAGTTTGCATTGTCATAGACATTTTAAGCTGTTGTCGTCCAGCTGTTTAAGTCTTGATAAAATTTTTGGTCATATTTTATGGTGGCTTTTACTATTTCTTAAATTCAAAAGAATTATTTTAAAGGAATATGTATGGAAGGTAACATAGCCCCTTATATATCAGAAGAAATATGTTTCCTTAGTACACTGTTAAGCTTCATCTCATCACAAATATTTTGCCACAATTTCTTGATATGCAGTGTATTGACATACCTGACTGCTTTTTGAAAGTGGATGCTATTTGTAATGGTTTTTAAATCGGTAAATTTTCTTTGGCAAGTGATGCATTGAATGATCAACACCATTTTAACCCTGCTGACACATGGAATAGTATGGGCTTGGAAGAATTCCCGAGGTAAATCTTCAGTGAAATTCAAATATCTTCACCTGTGCAAGATGCCAAGATATATTCGCAGATTGACTGAGATGGTGATTGGTTACTGCAGAGATCAGCTATCAGGTGATGGATTTTATGTATTAAAAGTAAATTTCTCAGATACTCCAAACCATGTGTCTGATCAAATTTCCTCATACTGTTTGGGTATTTATAAAGACCCTGCAGCCCCATCTTAGAACTCCATGATGTTGCATCACATTAATGGCAGGATGCAGTAAATACACCAAAATCTCAATTACATCCCAAGATATTTGTACACCAAGGTCATGATTTTTCAAAATACGTTCCCTGTTGAAGGTTCATGTCATGATTTTTTTTGGTGACAAATTATAAATCGTTGAATCAGTTAGCCATTACAGTTGAGGTTCTGGTTAACTCTCTCCCTGATGATTGGGATATTGGTGTACTGTCTTCCCATGTAGAGAACTATTGTACATTAGTGTTACTACTGTGAACAATACATGTTAGTCAGACTAATTATTGTGTTTCTTGATCCTTCAATAGATATTTTATGGCTGATTTATACATTTCTACCTAGATTATTTTTGGTAGTTATTATAATGAAAATGAATAGAAAGGGATTATGGAATAAGGTAAAGGATGTGCACATGATGTGAGAGGACTGTTTCAAGGAATGTATAGGAATCATAATGTGTAGTTCTGAAGGTAGTGAGTGGTTGAAGGATAAAGAGTTGTGATGAAACAGCAATGCATTATTTTGCTGTGTTTGCTCATTTTTCATATGTGGATTTTACCAGAAAATGGGTAGAGGTGTATGAGTGCAAGAGGTCTTGAAAGGTTATGAGGTTGGGATGATGTTAGATACTAGATGGATAACCACCTTTTGAAGCTTTCTGGAATTATTGGTACAGTATTGGTATTTGTATGGATTACAATATTAATACCTGTACGGTTGATTAATAGTTTAATTGATGTAAGTTTTATGATTGTTTTGCAACTTAAGCAATGAAGGATGCATTAGCCAGCTAAAACGCAGCAAAGAATTAGCATACTTTTATGCCATGTATTAATGATTTTCATTATTATCTGAAGGATAGAAACATTGTATAAAAGTGTTTTTCCATTAATGTGGTAAATAATGACGTAAATAATAAAGGCTTCACTATGATATAGGAGTTATGTAGTGCAAGATCCAGGGAGATCTCACAGTCAGCCATCTAGAACATAGATAAAGATATGAAATTTCAATATAGTGTGAAAACTTGGGACAGTAGAACCACACTAGTTTGCACACTATCTTATTGTGGCAAAAACATGTAGAATTAGTAACTCATAGAACTGGATAAAACTTCAAATGTGAAAGTCACAACTTTCTCAGAAACATCAGTTTTGCCATATATGGAAATTTTATTTAATTGAGGTTACTATTTTACATGTTTATGATCATGAATTACACTGCTAAACATGTTTGTTTAGTAGTATATTGTTTAGCATTTCCATTAGTTCTGTACTGTATTTTATACTGTATAAGAGTTACTTAACACAGTTACACCTGAATTCAAAGTGTGAAGTGCTGTCTGCATGTATATCTGCTTGGAAGTATGACCGTGAACATCATTTCATTGCAATACCTTGTGAAATTTTGCATGTACATTACTTAGGCATAGCACCAGTGCATGCATGAGACTAGCTACTAATCTAGAGTATTTCTTTAGATTTGAAATCAGTTTTTTATGTGATGTCTCCACTGTTTTTATCATTATCATGTTAGACTTGGAATTTTGTATTACATTTTCCATGGAGGAAGAGCTAATGCATGTTGAAAACTAAGGTTATATCCAATTTGCATCACAAAAACATACTTGATAGATGATTTGCCATCTTATACAGTGCATTTTAATGAAGATGTACCAAATATATGATTAGGTTACATTTTATGTTGATAACAATCCACTGCTTCACAACAACCCTTCAACAGTGCAAACTAGAGAGGTTCTATTGTATTGAAAACTAGATTGGATACCAGAATCAAACAGGGCTCTTAATTGTTTTAAATGGAATTGGCTGCTTTGTTTACTCTTAGTAGCATAGGAGAAACTTTCTACACAAAATATCTTGGTATTTGATTAATCAGATTCCCTTTGACTGCAGTTATATTTATGTTTTGATAAGAGTAAATTAATATACCTTCAGTTTTAGTTTCAGCTTATTTTGAAATTGAAGATCAGACAGATTTTACTTGTGCTTTGAACCGTAGCTCAGTTTCTTTTTTCATGTCGAAGACATTAGGGGACTAGTGCAGTCACTAATTTTGTGCATGTATAATAGTGTATGTGTGTGTTTGTGTGTGTGTGTGGCAGAATTTTTTTTCACTGATATTTCTAATATAACATGACCAAAGTTTTATGTATATATCAAGGTTCATCATGATGAGACTGGTATTTGATAATATTTGATTGGATTAATTTGAAGATTAATTCAGTGGACGGCTGAGACATTTAACTCTGTAAATGCCTTTAGGGGTAACCATGGGGGAGTTGCATAAATGGTTTTTGGGACAATGGGTGAGGGTATGTACACCTTTTGTTTCCATATTTGTAAATTCACAGTTGGCATTAGCAGACAAGAAAATTTATGAAAGTGACTGATGCTTTGGAGGAATTATTTTGCTAGATAGTATTCAATGTCAGTAAGATGATCTCGTAACTGTTTTTTTATATTTAATAGTGCCTTCGATGAAATTTTAGTTGCATTAGATATACTTTGGATGACCATGGGAAAGGTTTTACGAGTCATGGGAACCAGTAACCGTTATATTGGTGATTATTTGCAACAGAGATACTGTTCCAACTGTGGAGAGTTGAAGTGAGGCTAAGAATCATTTTATATCCACTGGTTCAGGATTGCCAATCTTCTTTCTGTGCTATTAAAACTGAGCTAATAAGCTAGACATGGCATCTTATTCTTACACCATACACCTTTTTCTCCTTACCCTCCTTTTGTTTAGATGTTATCTTGTCTTTTCCTTGGTAGTCCCTTCCTCTTTTATTAATTCAAGACCTATCATTGACAAGGACTTTTTTTCATTATTAGAGCAGTAGCATCATGAACAGACTCCATTCAGGAGTAGGGAAATGATGGACTCTTTTTAGCAAGAATTTTTTAAGCAAGACTGCACTCCTTTTCCTCTAGTGATGATATATTAATATTTATATATCTACCTGTCTGTCTATATATGTCTCTCTCTCTATTTCTCGTAATGGTTTCAAGTGTTTGTAAGTCTGTGCATACCTTTTACAAGGCTGAACTGAAGCACCAAAAGGCCTAGATTTTCGGTAAAGGCACTTTAGCAGCTGAGCCTGGTTTTAGGATGCTGTAAGTTGGCCAGAAAGACCATTTTGAATCCAATAAAGGCCACTAAGGCCAGCCCAGCATTATAGATTATGCGTAGTTCAATGAATTCATTCAAAATAGTTAAGATATGAACCTTAGGTTATAAAGCAGGTACCTCAGGATCAAAAGCAGGATCCAAGTACACAAGACTCCAGCCCTCAAGGCCAGCAAAGGTCACCTTTCAAGAGTTTCAGACTTACTACATCTTCAGATTGTTCCTAGAGGCCCCAGGTTTTAGGTGTAGGTGCGTCAGAATCTTGGCAGGACTTTAAGCGACTGTGGTTGGCCTT
Source organism: Panulirus argus (assembly GCA_038088735.1). Lineage (NCBI taxonomy): Eukaryota > Metazoa > Arthropoda > Malacostraca > Decapoda > Palinuridae > Panulirus > Panulirus argus. Next base: position 9,528 of record JAYMFT010185002.1, read on the forward strand.
GAAGGCCATTTTCAGGCACACCAACCTTGTAGATTACACTTAGTTTACTGCACTCATTCAAAATGGACAACCTTGTGACTTCAAATTATACTGAAAGTACCTCTGGGTCAAACACAGTATTAAGGGTACTAGAGCATGGCCTTAAAGGCTGACAAGGGCCACCATTCAAGGTTAGACCTGCAGCATCCAGAGGCTCAATATTTTAGGTAGAATTTCTTCAGAATGTGAGCAAGGTTTTCAACTAGCACGTTGGTCTTGAAAAAGAGCCATTTTGAGAGTACTATAGGCCTCCCTACCATTATAGAGTACACTTCATTGCGCTCACTCAAATTAGGCACTCTGACAGCCTCAAATTACTGTATAATGAAGGTACTTCAGGATCAAAGGTGAGATGCAAGGGTCTTAAAGGCCAACAAAGGCCACTCTTCAAGGTTCATTCTTAATAAAACAATATGTAGCACCCAGAAGCCCCAGATTTTCAGTGTAGGTACTACAGAAGCTGGACAGGGTTGGCCTTTAAGTCTCTTTTGAGTCCACTAAAGGCCATGAAATTTCACACCAGCATTTTAGATTACACATAGCTTAGTGCATTCATTTAAGATAGGTGATCTAGTAGCCTCATATTATAATGATGGTACCTTAGGAATATAAGAAGGGTCCAAGGGTATCAGAGCCTGTCCTTCAAAGACCAACACTAGTCATCTTACAAGGTTCAGAATTAGTACAGCTTCATGTGGTGCCTGGAGGGCCCCAGTTTTTGGGTGTAATTCAGAATCCAGGCTTTGGTCTTGAAGGCTGTTTTGAAGCCACCAGAGGCCAAGCTATCCTAAAGATTACACTCTTTTCACTGCACTCATTCAAAATAGATGTTCCAGCAGCTTCAGATAATAATGAAGGTACCTTTAGGATCAAAGGCAGAATACAAGGTCCTGGTCTCAAAGGTCAAGAAAGTCCACCTTTCAAGGCTCATTCTTACTACAGCTTCATATTGCACCTAGTGTCTCTAGATTATTGGTACAGGCACTTCAGAATCTGGGAGAGGTTTTAAGCCACTACACATTGGCCTTGCTGGTTGTTTTAAGGCCTCTAATGATCACTAAAAGGTACCCCAACCATATTGATTACACTTAGTAAACTGTACTTATTCAGAGTACAAACCTATCAGCCTCAGATTATAATAAATATTCACCAAGATCAAAGATAAAATCCGTGGGTACCAGGGCCTTGCAATAAAAGGCTAACAAAGACAATCTTTCAAGGTTCAAACTTACTGCAGCTTCATGCAGCACCTAGAAGGCCCCAGATCTCAGTTAGAATTTTAAAATCTGGTCAGGGTTTAAGCTACTGCATGTTGACCTTGAAGGCCATTTCAAAATGTGTGACCTAGCAGCCTCACATTATAATGAAGGTACCTCAAGGTCAAAGGCAAGACTTAAGGGTACCAGGGTCCGACCCAACAAAGCCAGCCTTTCAAGGTTCAGATTTTGTTGCAGCTTCATATAGAACCTAAAGGCCCCAAATTTTTTTATATAGGCACTAAAGAAGCTGGAAAAGGTTTTGAAGCTACCACTCATTGGCCTTGTTCTGAGGCTTCTAGAGATTACAAGCTATATTGGTTACATTTAATTTACTGCATTCATTCAAAATAGCCAACCTGTCTGCCTTAAATTGTAATGAAGATACACCAGGATCAAAGGCAGGATCCAATAGTACTAATGCTTAGCAACAGAAGGCTTCCTTTCAAGGTTCAGATGCACTAGGTTTTGCATGTTGCTACTTCAAAATCTGGACATCATTTTCATCTACACTTGAAAGCCATTTTGAGGGTACCACTGTCTTATAGGTTATGCTTAGCTCACTGGACTCGTTCATAGTAGGCAACCTAGCACCCAAAACTTATAATGTACATCATGATCAAAGGCAGAATCCAAAGGTATCTGAGCATGGTCTTAGAGACCAACAGGCTAGAGCATGTCCATAAAGGCCAACAAAGTTCAGAATTCTTACAGCTTTATGGTACTTGTTCATCTCCGAAGTGACTTCTCATTTCAATTTTTTAACAGTTTGCCTTGATGGCTATTGAAAGCCAATAAAGGCCAAATGCATTTGATTTTTATAAAATTGATTTTTTCCCATGTATCACTGAGTAACTAGATATATATATATATATCTGGTTCCCAGTGAAGGTCAGTCTGCATCAGGGGTGTGTGATGGCCCCATGGTTGTTTAATTTGTTTATGGATGGGGTGGTTAGGTAAATAGATGCAAGAGTTTTGGAGAGAGGGGCGAGTATGCAGGATGTTAGGGATGAGAGGGCCTGGGAAGCGAGTCAGTTGTTGTTCGCAGATGATACAGCACTGGTGGCTGATTCAAGAGAGAAACTGCAAAAGTTGGTGACTGAGTTTGGAAAAGTGTGTGAAAGGAGAAAGTTGAGAGTGAATGTGAATAAGAG
>JAYMFT010185013.1:0-11979 GCA_038088735.1 Panulirus argus
AAAAAAAAAAAAAATATATATATATATATATATATATATATATATATATATATATATATATATATATATATATACGATTGGGGAATAAGGTTCAAGATAAGTTCATTTCTTAGAAGTGTGTTTTAGTTTTCAGTAATATACTTTTTATTGGATTATTGTGTTGACATATTTTTGCTACCTCCATTTAGACTGGACCAAACAGGACACTGGATGCCCTTCCTCTGTGGCAAATTCATCCCTGGCTGTGACATCTCGGGAAGGCAAAACGTTATGAAACCTCGACGTGATGAGCAGAGTGAGAAATGAGAACAAATGGCATGCGCAGCGATGCCCGCCGCGCACACTAGACAGCTCGGGGCCTCGCCGTCCGCAGAAAATTAATCTCTGACGCCAAACCCGCTCCGAAGACGTAAGCAGTGTCTTGCCCAGGTCAGCTCTGACCCACAAAGTCTTCTTTTTTTTTTTTGCCGAATCTCCCATTGTCAAAACACGTGTAAATCAGCCTAAGTTGAGAGGGGTGGCGGATCGTGTCTTCATGCTCGACCACACCTGGGTAATCCCATTGCCTGATGAAAATAGGAGTTTGGCAACGTGGGATTAGATACCTCATATCTTGCACGCCGATTCTCCACTTAGGGGATTTAAGAAGGGTTGGATCTGCTGAGCAGTTACCACACGCAGAATGTGACAGCATCGGCCGCTATGGACCCTATATGCTACGTCAGTAAAGATTATTTTTTTCTCTCTCTTTTTTTCGACAGAAGGAGAAATATGGACTTTCTTCCAGCGGTGTATAAGGCCCGGCGAGATACGGAGGGGCGTCGTCGACTTGGCTCGCCATACGTGCTCAGCGTCCGCAGACAGTGATTTGTCAGAGGGTATTGTGGAGGAAGGACTAAACGAGGAAGCTCAACGGCAGTCACAGAATGCACCACTGGGGTGGGAGAAAAGGGTGGGTGGAGCTGGAGTGGAGTTTGATTAATTCCTGCTCTCGCGAGATGAGAGGTCGTGGCCGGTATGAGAATTTGTTGCTTGGGGAAATGGATGCGCCGGGGTCTTCAACTGCCTGCCGTCATCCATCACTCCGTTTTCTATAGGATGTACTGTTTGTTCTTTCTTTTTTTTTTTCCATCTCGTACGGCATCCATCATCCAGCCTCACGACCTTCTCTTCATCTGCCACCACAACATAATTATGTTTTGTTCCAGCATCATCACGGCGGACAGTGATTCGTTCCTTCACCACTACGGCAGATGGTGCCGTGGCCATCCACCTCCGAGGCAGATGCTGTTCGCCTCCTCCAACAGAGTGGGAGAGGATGCCATAGTTATCCACCTGCACAGCAAATAGTATCAAGTTCCTCCCACAGTGTGGTAGAAGTTGCTGTGATCATCTGTCTCCACAGCAAACGGCATATCGTTCCTCCCTTGCCATATCAACTGGTCTTCAACTCATCCTCCATTACAGCCAATGGCGTTCGTTTCATCGTCATAGCAAAGGGCGTCCTATACACTCGCCCTCACAGCAAACAGTGTGTCCTTTTTCTTCATCATCTCAGCATACGGTGTTCTCTTCAATCCCCCCACTACAGAAAATGGTGTCCCTTCCCTCCCACACTGTAGGTGATGGTGATCTGTTCACTCGCCAACACAACAAACGAATTCTGTTCTCCTTCTGCCCAGCCGTCATCACATTCAATGATGATGCTCTTTTCCCCACCACCAACAAAGGAAGGAACGCTCTCCGTCACCACCATCACCACCACAGGACCTGCTGTCTATCTACAGTCACAGCAAATGGCGTCCTCCCTGCTCCCATTCCCCCACTGCAGAATAAAGTATTCTATTCATCTACCACCACCACAGTCACCACCATCACTACCATCACAGGAGAATGGAGTTCCTTCACCCACCACAGGCGTGAAAACTGCTTCTACCTTCTCCCAGCATCTTAAGGACAGTTCTCACTCTTTCTTATTCCTCTCCTCCTGCAGCGCTCTCACTATCCCTCATCAAACACGTCCTTATCTATCCACTACTTATCCGTCCATCTTACTATCCATGAAGAACCCTACCCCACTGGAGGTATGAAAGAAAATACTCCTTAACCCCCCTTGAATCAGACGGTATGACTCTGTGCGCATGATGGCCAGGGTCAGGTCAAAGGTCACTGCCATCATACGCAAGCGTCGACCCGTCGAGCTCAAGGAGTTGAGGGTCCCTTTACGCAATCCACTGACACGCATCTCTCATTACACCTGAGGAATTCTAAGCTCACTTGTATATTCAATTCCACATCTTCTTCATCTCTTGAATATTGTTATATCATGCTTGCCGGTGCCATTATAACATCCACCATCACCAGAGCAGGAACATCAAAATGCTAATTTCTTCACTATCGCCATACTTAACGATATCACTGTTAACACTATCTCTGATATCAATATGCATAGCCTTTCATGGTCTACAGCGCGGATATCCTCACTATCATCATCTGTCATTTTAACCGTTGTTATCATTACCATCACCACCATAGCAGTATACCCTGATCATCATAATCATTATTATCAGAATCATCACTATCACTGTAACCCTTATCATCACTCTAGCTATCATCACCACCACACTGTTACACTTTCATCAAAAATGTCATTTTCAGAATCACCACTGTCATTATCACTATCAGTGTCATCATCATCATCACCAACAACAACTCCCATTGCCATCACCACCGTACAAACATGCCTTTATCATCATTATCATCAATATCAGCATCATCACAACCACTTTAACCATTATGATTACCATCACACTCCCATAACTTTATCATTATAACCATAACCATCAAAATCATCACAATCACCATAACATTCACCACTATCATCCCCCCCCCCCCTCATCGCCACGCTATCACACCATCATCAAAACCAATCTTATCAGAATCGTTACCATGGCTGGCATCGTCATCGCCAACACCGAGCCATCTCAGAATTAGACTCCCATTAGATAAGTGGGTACTCAGTTCTCTGACATCTAAAGACCCCCCGAACAAGAACGTCTTAGGCTTGATCACTAATGCCCAGTGCTGGGTATACTTGCGGCACATATTTCAGTCAGAGATGACACGCCTTTGACGTTCGCGTCAGGAGAGAGAGAGGCGGGCAACGAAACGAATGGATGATCATTAGCAGTCATGGAAGGGAGGGACTCATATTTTCAATCGCCATTTGTCTATTTCTGTTCATCCCTTCGATCGTTTATATGCTAATAAATCAGTGTGTTTATAAATTCCTCATTTTCTTTCCACGAGTTCCCTAGCTGTCACGTTACCCTAAGGTGTTCATAATTCAACAGTGCTGTTTAGTCAGCTGCTGAGATGGACAATCAGTGGATGGTGCACATCTCTGATGAACCAACCACTTCTGCTAATTGGAGAACAAGATGAAGTACTTAAAGGACAAAAAAAAAAGATGATTAATAAGTCACAACGACCAAATTGGAATTTGTGGAGGAGAGTCGTGGGTCTGATAGTGGTCGGGGTACTATAGGGACGAACATCTTGCTGAACCAAATGATGTTCCTGGTGAACATCCACAGTGACGAGTGCATGACGATGGGCAGTTCTGACGAACAGGCATCATGCTTGATGAAGAGCCCTGGTGAGTAATTAATATTCCTCTTGGTTGGTTTTGATGACTAGAAAAGAAAACTTGTCCAAAGCCGTTTTTTTCGTGAATAATTTACTATGTCAGGTTACAGACAGTCATGATGTTTATTTTATTACCATGCATGGCAGACACTGCCTGGCAAGAGACCTTCTGACCATGCAGGAAAATTGACAATTTAGAACAGGCAATGCATGACAGCTGTTCATCCAAGACAAGTCATCATGCAGGACAACTGGTGATGTAAAACATCTGACAGAGTACAACTGATCATGCAGGACTGATGACCATGCGGGAAAACTGATCATGCAAAGAAATTATACATCGAAGACAAATGACCGTGTGAGACAGGTGACCATGCAAGACAACTGGCAACTCAAGACACCTGACCATGCAAGGTTACTGACCCTGCAAGACAACTGCTCATCCAAGACAGCCGACCATGCAAGACAACCGCTCATGCAAACTAGCCAATGACCTTGCATGACAGGCATCAACGTAGCCAAACCACCACGAACACGCCAGGGGGGGACAATCTGCCTGTGCAAGGCAAACCACTGACCTTGCAACAACCATCGCGAGCAAGGCATCCATTGCCAGCGCAACACATCCATCAGAGAGGACAGGCGATGAATTAATCGACGACAATAATCACCTGTACATTACCAAGACACAGATGCAAAACACCCATTAGCCAAACAGCCAGCATTAACAGGCTAGTTGACCATCAGCCATATAAGAAAGTCATTTCCCATTAAGAACATCCACTAAAGCAGAGTTCGATACTGCTCCATTGCCAAGATCGAGCCTTCTTGTGTTAGTCGCATGGGTGTCCAATTTTCAATCGGCAGGAAAACTGTTCGTTGATACGTAGTAGGAACAAGATATTATATATATATATATATATATATATATATATATATATATATATAAACACGAAATTGGCTTTGAAGAACACGTCAGAATTAAAGCAAACTCAGTCCAGCCAGTAAATATCAGTACTGGTTGAGTCGGGGCATCAGAAAGCACTTGGGATCTTTATACAGACATTCGAAACCTCTATAAACAGTCTGCCTGCAGTGGTGGGCGGACACTTAGATCTGGTTATGAACTCGTTGGTTCAACTTCTTCATTAGTTGACTCGAGGATTACTGGCACGGCGTCGTCTCCTTCAGGACCTTGTAGTCTTTCTCTACGTTTCTCTCCGCTCCGTGAAGCCGCCGCTGTCTCTCGCCACGATTGTCGGTGATAATGTTTAGCTCCTTCGGGTTATGAGGCCCACGCCACGCTCGACTGGCTCATTAACAGTCTTTAATATTCTAATAAAATTTCTGAACAATGAGGGAAATATTTCTTTATTTAGCTTCTTCATTCTGCTCCAGCCTTGACCAGCCAACCAGCCATGACCATCTCCCGGTCAGAGAGCTGGGAATATTGAGACGTGACTCGAGTTCGGTGAGTTTATGAAGACCGTGAACCTATGAGGCTCGAGAACTCTCACTCCTGTGACCGTACGTAATTTCCAGCCCCCCTCCTCCTCCTCTACAGTAATCAAGTGAACTTTGGCTCAGGCGCGCAAAAGGCTACCAACGGAACATTGCCCTCAATAATGACACACTTGAATCATTGTCTTTCTCTCTTTAACTCGAGTAAATCACTCTTCAACTGCAGATTGAATCCGGATTTCTTTCTCTTTCTTTTTTTGAACACTGAACCACTGAACAAGTGCATCAGCGGGCCATGTGCGTATTTTCCACCCATCATGGAGTGGAAAAAAGATCCAAGTTCCTTTCCATCCTCACTATTAGCCTCCCATTCATCTCGCAGACAAACAAGGATGTGTCACTGCTTGAAACAGTGCACCATTACTGTGTAAACAGTGATTTGATGTTAGCAACAGCTCGAGAGAAGAGATGATATATAGAGAAGGTTATGTTAGAAATATCACTACTCTAAATGCGAACACGACTTATATTCACTGATTTTGAAGTTGTTATGATTTATATATTTCAAGAGCTAGTGGAATTTATATTTCTTTGTCTTACTGTCTTTGCTCTCCGTTTAACGTCTTCATGCGGGTTCCCGGCGTGAGTCCTTAGCCAGAATCTTAAAAAACAGCCACACTATGGCTTCCACATGATCAGGAAGACTGGAGACAACCAATGCATGCTACACACTTACACGAAACCACCTCAGGTAATCTCTTGAGTGTTTAGTGGAAAGCTGCTACATGGAAGGTGAATTTTGAAATTCCTCAGCAACAGTGTCAGCAATCGTGTGCACAGTTATCATTCTTTTCTTACCGGATGTCGACCCGGGATGATGAAATTATATAATCCACTCCAGACGCGAGGCTCCTTAGTGAAACGATGGTTCGTATCATCTCTAGTCACGGAACATTTACCCTTCACTTGTCCTGCGCTCATCAAACGTAGACAAGCAACACCATTACCAGGCATTTCCGACCTGTATGTAGTTAGGCCCGGTGGACGTGGCTGACTTCCTATAACCACTGCGGAGGCACAGTAGAAGACGGTCCTGGGACGGGAAAGCAAAGAGAGGTAAAGGAATTCCGACACAGTTCTAGTGATAAACTTTGATACTCTAATAGCCGTGCAGAATGAAGTGCCTGCCTGTAGAAGAGCTATCATCCGTGTGAAATAAACATCATTATAATAACATTAAGGAAGTTCCACATGCATGACAACTACATCTACCATGCAATATAGGCCTCCATTTCTACATGTCAGACAGTCAACTCACACTCGAGATGAACATCATCCATGTAAGAAAGACTTTCATAGACAGCCTTCTCCTAAGCAAGATAGATATCGTCCATGTAAGACTGACATCCACTTGAGAGACAGCCATCGCCCACGTAAGATAAACATCATTCATGTAAGACAGACATCCACAAGCAAGGCGGCCATCCCCCACTCAAGCAAAAATCATCAGTTTAAGACAGACTTCCACATGTAAGCCAGCAATCTCCTGCGCAAGATAAACGTCACCCCTCTAAGACAGGCTTCCATATGAAAGACTGCTATATCCCTTTCGAGACAAATATCGTTTAAGTAAGACAGACATCTACATCCAAGACAAACGTCTCCCACGTTAGCTGAACATCATCCATGCGGGATCGACAACCACATTGCCAAGCAGCCATATAGCAAGCAAGATAGACACTGGTGAGGAAGACAACCATCGCCCATGTAGAATAGACCTCCACATGCAAGATGGCCATCTATCATGCAGCAGACCCATCAATCAAGCAGAACAATCAACACTGCGTAAAGCGGCCGTCACACCTGCAATCATCGGTCTTGCAAGCAGTCAGTACTTGTTGAAGGCAAACATTGTCTCAAGATGAATACAATTAATGACCGCAAGGTGTTGGATTCTCTGTACAGCAAATATCTCACTTTTTTCTCTTTCTTTTTCTACGGTCAGTCAATCTTTTTGGTGCCAATCACGTCTGTAAAGCAAACATCTTTTTGGATGAAATTATCTCACATGATTAAACAATTTACATTTTCTGTAAATTTCTGTGATTTCCCGCATACATTTGTCGAGCGCTTGACATTGAAGAATTTCGCCTTCAGCAAAATCCATTAGTGTTTGTGAAACCTCATAGATAGTCTCTGTAAGTTTATTAGGTTTTCCCCTTAACACTCCGAGCCGCCAATACGTCTTGATTATATCTGAACAGCTCTGCGTATGGGCAACATTCTGTACAATCATCGAAGCAAGTATCATGACCAGCTCTCTCCACAACCATCAACCTGCGGCCTCATTCCTATGTAGCGAACATGGGACTGGAAGTACCTAAACAGACCGTGACTTTGTACGGCACCAGAGGACCAGCAATACCTGAAAGTCCTTCTAAACACAAGGGGTGGGAAGAAAAGTTATTCTAATTGAGGACAGAATAATAGAATGGAATAGGTTAATAAACAGGATCAAACTAACATAAAGACAGAAATAAAAGAAAAATGAAACGGATATATTTCTTAGACTAGAAATTCAATAGAGGAAGAGCCAGAGCTAAGGTATGTAAATGAAAATATCAAAAACTAAATACAATAGGAACACATTAGCATTATCAGAACTAGAGGTTCTAAGGCGGACACCCATCACTGTGCTGAACTGTAACAAAATGCTTATCTTCACGAATCACTGATTCAGTACCTCACCATTATAAAACAAACGAGTGTATTTACCTTTTGATATCAGTCCGCCTCTGCCTTAATCTGAGAACAGGGAAAGAAAAGTGAATTAGCTGCAGATCAACATTACTTGCATAAAGATATACATTTGTCGATTAGTGAATCTGTGGCCAGGCTACGACAGAACCCAAGCCACAAAAGGGGAAAAGACGGAGAAAATTAGCAGAGGCGAAGGAAGAATAGAAAGGAGTGAGGTGGAGGGAGAAGGAAAGGATGAGGGAGAACGAAGAAGGACACAGATGAAGAAAGAAGGAAAATTGGAAGTGAGGGAGAAAGAAGGAAAGGAGAAATGATGACGAAAGAAAAGGACTGGGGTGAAGGAAGAAGACAGGAGCAGGAGTGAAGAAACGAGAAAAGGGCAGCGTTGATGGAAGTAGAAGAATTGGAAGGGATGAAGGGAAAAAGAGAAGAGGCGAGAGTGAAGGAAGAAGAAAGGGGCAAGGTCTGAAGGAAGAGAAAAAAACAAGGGAGACGATGAAGGAAAAGAAAAAGGCCTGGAGCGATGAAGAAAATGGCCAGAAACGAAGGAAGAGGAAAAGGGACGCAGCTGAAGGAAGAAGAAAAGAGGAACAGCGAAGGAAGAAGAAAAGGGTGAAGAGGAAAAAAGAAAAAGGGGGACAGAACAAAGAAAGAAGAAAGGGGGCAAGGGTGAAGGAAGAGGCAAAGGAGCAGAGGTTGAAGGGGGAAAGAAAAGATAAGAGACATTTCTCACAGTGAAAAATATAATCCTACTTATGACACAGTCATGTGACAGCATATATCACATGCATCACATATGTCACATAGTGTGTGTGTTGGTGGTAAAGATCATCAATATGGACTAGCCATATTAATACTGTTAGGGATATTCTATCCACTTGAGATTGATCACAGCTACATGAGAATTACTGCAAGTTCATGGGAGACTTGATACATGATGGGATTTTTCTTTTTCTTTATCATGATGGAGATGATGGACCTATGAAGGAGTCTTTGCGTCATGAGAAATATTTCAGGAAGATGTGGACGTAGTTTATGCTGTATTTTGAGGATTGTATACGTTATCCATAAGGAATATTACGTTGCGATATATACATTTTATGATAAAGACTAGTATCATGAGAACGCTTCCCCTGGCATGAGAAATGCTTGGATTCATACGGGATTCTGCTACTCTCATGAGAACTACTATTTTCATGAGGGAATGTAGTCATGAGCGACTTTACTCTCATGGGAGATTCTAGCGCCATGAAGGGATCCGCTGTCTTGAGGGATTCTAGTCATGTTACTCGACTGTCATAAGGGATTCTACAGTCATGAGGGATTCAAGTTACTATATATCGTACTCTTATGTGGGATTATAGTTACTATAGATTTTACTCTCATGAAGGATTCTAGCCATGTTACTCCACTGTCATCGGGGATTCCACAGTCATGAACGGATTCTAGTTACTGTAGATTTTAGTCTCATGAGGGATTCTATTCATGAAAATACCTCGATTTTGACAAGGGTCATGATCAAGGATTATTGCCATGGAAAATCTACGAGCATCGTGAGTAAGATTTCGCGGGGAAATTCCCATCTCATTGCTGCATGAGGAACTTGTGTGAAGAACTAACTGGATGTGGAGGAGATTACTCCCTTATGAGTGACTCGTCAGGTGTTACCTGATGAGGATATCGTTCGGCACTGCACCGGATGACGGAGGGGATTACCCAGTGCATCACGAAAGTGGCACCGAGCTCCTCTGCCTCCATGAGCCACGAGCGCACTACTCAAAGATGGAATCTCCATTTGGACCAAGCGTCACGCCTTCAACCTGCAAAACATCGCGTAAGGAAGGCATTTTGTGCATAATCACTCGTGGAGGTACTGCAATAAACAGCACTGGACGGTTTGTGCCAGAGAGTTCTTGATCAGGTATTCGACAGGAAGGCTATTGTCGAACCATCGGCAACCCCCACGACGTTAGGTGAGGGGGGGGGGGAAGGGAGGTGTCTTATGAACTTTTTCCTCCTCATATTATACATAACAACGATAAGTTGCAGCATTTCTTTTGAAAGATTTTTTTTTCTTTTCTTATTCCATCTCAAAAAAAAAAAAAAGTGTTTCTGTTTTTCGTCTCCTCTGCTTGCTCCTTTGTTCCCTTTGCATCATTTTTCTTTCGTTTATGGTCTGGCCTCGGTGAGCAGCTTTTCTTCATGACTTGAAGCCATCAACGCAAAGAACACACACACACACACACACACACATATTCAACACATCTTCAGCGTTAAACCTCAACCAGTGACTACGTAGACATAAATATTACTGTGTTATGGACGTGCTTTCGGTAGAGCATATATACTTACATCAGAGGGACAGCACTTGCCTCTCTCTCTCTCTCTCTCTCTCTCTCTCTCTATTGCTTGTGCGAAATTAAACCTCCAGGTGATGCACAGTACTGTCAAAATAGTACACTCCTACAGGATATGTCTTATAATTTTCCGGCCTCCTCTTCTTGCATTTAAAGCAAGCGTTAGCACAGGTGTAAATACCGAGCGTTATACGGTTTCTGGAACACAGTGTTGGCGTTGTTTATCGTGCTGGTGCTGTAAGCGTCTTCAACGGAGTCACTTTGTTCATCTGCCATGAACGGTTCACGGACAGAGGGCGATCGTCTGCCGTGTTCCGCCCTGTCTCGCCTCACCAGATCCATCCCATTTGACCCACTTACCGTTTACGTGCTGGTTTATCACACGAGATGCGAAAATATACGATATGCAAAAAAAAAGAAAAAAAATCAGCGAGGCAAAGAAGCGACACACTCGTCCGACTGGGTCGTGGAGGCACTCTAAGACGACGGCGCTGTCGTCGAGCACCCTCGGTCCGCCGTGATGCCAGGCACGAGAGGGCGCGTGTTGAGTCTGGGTTGTGATTAACGCCCCCTGGTGTCTGGAGGGCGACTGTGGCTTGCGGTGGCGGAGGGGCAACGCTTGTGCCCCGATTCGGAGGAGACAAGCGCCCGGACGGCTTTGGCGCGACCCGGGCCCGTTACACACCGAATGACACTGTGACAGGAGGAGCAAAAAAGAGTAATATGCATATAAAATTCGCCTTAACGAGACAGTAATGCCCACTGGGGCAAAGGAATGGGGGAAAAAAAAAAAGGCTGAGTGGTTCATACCTGTTGTGGCCCCCGATGAATGAGACTCTGTACTCAGAGGGGGAATGTGTTGCTTGCGAGACTTTATTTATCTCGACCGTTTAAGTGATAAGACCTCACGACGCACAACGGTAAACTGTATCTAAACGCAGAACGATAAACGGTACCTGTTAAAATGACAATCGTGCGTTATAGATATATGTATGTGTGTGTGTGTGTTGTTAACTGACGAGATACTTGAGTTAAATCGGGAATTTTTTCTCGTCAACAAATCCTCCCAAGAGAAGATCTGGAAAATATGTGATCTACGGAACTACGATCAGTTTTTTCTTTTCCTGCTGGTTAAGAAAACGACTTTTGGTACCTCGGATGAATGATGGAATTATCAGATGCCCTGAAAGGTAGAGGAACTGTTAGAGAAGCGATACTTCAGAGAGAGAAAGAGAACGAGAGAGAGACGGAGAGACAGACTGATTGACTGACAGACAGACAGACAGAAATAGACAGATAGAGAGATAAAAAAAAGAGTACTCAGTACTTCACATTACTTACGAAGATGGTATCTTTGTGGACATAGTACCAGCAGACCACGTGTGGGTGAGGAAAGAGAGAAAAGACAGCTACCTGGGTCAGAGGAGTGTAACGTGACACCCACTGAAGTGCTGGCAGCCGTCACTAACCCTCACGATTCCCATGTGGAGAGTACTGGCAATAGACCTTCCTGGTTGGTGGCTGCCTCCCAACTACTACCTACCAGAGAGAGAGAGAGAGAGAGAAGGTGGGAAGGAGAGAATTAGAGACAAAAACAAAACAGACATCAATCGAGAAAAAAAAAATATATATATATATTATTATTTTTATTTATTATACTTGATCGCTGTTTCCCTCGTCAGCGAGGTAGCGCCAGGAAACAGACGAAGAAAAATACCCCATCCCCCCGCATGCACACATATATACATACATG
>JAYMFT010185024.1:0-11978 GCA_038088735.1 Panulirus argus
ATATATATATATATATATATATATATATATATATATATATATATATATATATATATATATATATCGGTCCTGGTAATAGTCATAATAATGAAATTGTACTGTATCTGTTGTGTATTATCATGTTAGGAAGTTTAAAAAATATATATCGATACTCTTTTAGCATCTAAATTTTTTCATTCACTGTTTCTTCTAGTGTTAACGTCCTGTACAATAGTATAGAAGGAAACACTCGTGTCCCCATCGTATACAGAAACGTAATATATCTTCACTTTCCAATACGAAGAAACATTAAATGCATATTCAGTACATAATGTTCATATACACAAGAGATAAACAATCACACAAACAGACAACTCAAGAAACACACACACACACACACACGGACAGGTGGTGAGCCAAGGTTATAAAGATAGAGTAGCCATGCAGCCAGATAGTCTGGGCGAGACGCCGCTCGCGCACGTTCCAGCCAGCCAGTCTGTCCTTCACGTCGCTCGACAGCTGTCAGGATGCTCGTGGTTGTGTTGACACTGCTGCTGACTGCGGCGGCTGCTGTGTCAGGACAGACAGTAACAGGTGAGGATGCAGAGAGAAAGGGAAAGGGGAGATGTCGTGTCGTTAGGTAAGGCAGGCAGTATTGGAATGAAATGATAAGATGGTTCGTTAATGGATAAATTTTGAGACCTTGGTGTTCTATCTGGATGGAGGATCTCTAATGTTAACGGATGGTGTGATGCATTGAGGTAAGATAATTATGTAATGGAGTTAGCACTTTAGATAATGAACTGTCGGTAATAGAAAAAGTGTGGTTAAACAGTGGGTATAGTGGGATGATTCATAAACTATATAAATGACCTCATAGTAATAAAGTATTTAAGGAAGTGAGATGATGAAGATTCAAACTAGAACCTTTCGTGACGTACAATGATACGGATGTAGTTCTCACGTCATTTATAAGTTCGTCCTCATACGCTACAAGGAAAACATTGGTCCTCCTTTGGATGAGGCAAGCGGCTCGGTATGCCGCTTGAGATGATTATATTACAACAGGTTCTTGTTTATCGTTATGTATGAATTACAACCTTTAGCTTTAAAGTACCGCTAATTGTGTAATCTGGCTGAAGAACTGTCATAGTAGACTTTTCTGACTAAATTGCAGTAATTCTAAGGAAGAAAAATATAAAAGGCAGTGGACATACAAGTGGTTTTACGACCGAGGAAACTGCGGGATGGTTTGTTTTAGAGAAATACGTTCATGCTAATAAATGGCAAAGTTCTCGTCCGTAAACACTCGTTGCATACCACTTGTTCCTTGTCCTCTGACCGCCACCGTATTCGGGTATGCATCGTTTTATTTACTTCATTTTCCCCTAACAGATGGGAACTAGAATACATCTTATAGGAGTTGTATAATAGGATGAACAGGGCGCAGTAATCGATGGTGTGGTGTGTTCTACTGAGGTTAACAACTGTAATTTAAAGTATATCATCTTTATCTTGGAATTGACAATTACTGCAGATCACTAAATATGAAGGGCCCTGGTTGCTTGCCTGTGAGTAATGGGGGCGCGGGTAAGAGAGGGAAGACGAGACACCAAGACCCCGCTGCTCTCGGAGCTGACGATGAGTTGGTTTATGTAACGTACTATGGTCAGGCCGGCCGCGCCAGGGAGGGTATGTAGATTACAAAGCTGAACCTAAGTATGATTAAGACAAGCGAAGGCAACATGAGCAATATTACTGTAATGACGGAAATCAGTAGGCGTAATTATGTCCTCATAATGAATTGAGCCATGACCACGTCAAAAAAGTATCCTGTGTAAACAAAGATACGAACCTGGACGTCCTGTTGGATCCACTTTGCCCAGCCTTTACTTTGTTTCCCGTAGGGTAATGAGCGTCTTTTGTTCGTGATTGAACAAAGAAACAGTATCTAGGTCAATAAATCGAGTCCTTCTGAATCCAATTTAGGTTATGTTTTGTAATCCTATGTAGAATCTAAGCCTGTGCGGCCCGTGAATGCATCACGGTCAGGAACGTTAGCCTTTATTGCTCTATCTTTGCATATTTCGAGGAACTGTTTAAGAGTGGCATCATATTGGAATGAATATATAAAGAATGTGATCAAGTCACCCCCTTAGTCTTCTCTCTTCAAGTTTGGACAAATTTGCGGCCTCCACCCTAACACTTTTGACTAGGCTCTCTTAAAACTGGTACATCACTTTTACCATCATTGCTACTCCTCCTCTGGACCTTCTCTTAATTCTTTGAGCTTCTTTAACTGAGGTGACCAGACCTGAGAATCATATTCTAGTTCTTGCCTAATATAGGATGTAAATAGTTTGCAGAGCATTTCCTTTTTCATATACGTAAATGCAGTTATAATATTTGCCAGCAGACTGTTTATCTCTTTACTCGTCTCGCAAAATGGGACTTAGGCGGTAGGTAAGCCATGATGTTGGCCACCGAGTCTCTCTCGCGCTCACAGATTCCTGCAGCTTATTTCCAGCAAGGTGATGTTCATATCTTTTTTTTTTCTCTCTGTGTGTGTTTATATATGTGTGTGTAATTTTATTTGATCATATGAACCTATTTTTTCTGAACGGGGAGAGAGTTTTACACTCATGGGACCCCGTCTCTTTGATTTTCCCTACTTCTCTGTGTATGTATGTGTGTGTGTGTGTGTGTGTGTGTTGACACTAGTCGACCACAGTGATGTCTTGGCTGGGTCGTACCTCCCGATTGTTATGAAGAGAGTCACACACCGTCCAGGTCTCGTGATAATCGTCCGATCGCCGTCATGATATTGACGCTGAGGATCATTTTTTTTTCTTCGTCTTAGTCTTTTCCTTTTAATAAGCTTGTATAATTAAAGCTGTTGTGTCCATTGTTTTGTGTCCGTTGCTGGCAATAGTTATGAGTGTTGCAAGTGTTCTTACTCCAGTTACTGTGTTGTTAGTGTTGTGGCTGTTGCCAATATCTACTCTTGATGCAGGTATGATAATGTCATCTCCATCGCAGTTACAAAGGTTACCATTGCCGTCATTACTACAACTCCTGTTATAATCAGCTTTGTTGCTCCTGCTGTTGCTGGTGCTGGAAATATTGTCTATGCTAGAGTCCGCGTAGCTGGACGATCTTACCACACTCTACGATAGTGTCAAAAGAATTCATGTGATTTGTGTAGTCCTTCTCACGGGTCATTGTCAACCTCATCGTAATCGTTTATTGTCTTTTTTCGTTCTTGATTCGTTATTTGTGGTTGTGCCTCATCCATTATTTCCCGGTAAAGAATAAGTCAACTCATCCCATGCTTGCATTTTTTTAGTATGAAAATGCCAGATGTGTTTTATCATATGCCTTGTTAATGGCATTTTTCAGTCAGATTGATGATGGCCTTTTTTGTATAAAGTGTTGAGGTTCTGTATTTTTTTAAAGTCCACACCTTACTTATAATCTAATTGCCAGAGCATTTTATTACTAATGCCTTTTGAATTATTTTTTCACCTTTGTTGTTTATTGTTGTTCGCACTACGCTTACTGTTACTGTTATTCTTGATTCTTTTTTTTTTTTGTATCACCGTCCTTTATATGCTTTTGGAGTTAGTTTTGGGTTTTCTTAAAGGTGACATTCCTTTTCTTTACCTCCTCAGCTTTGGCTATATCACTTTCTGGTTGTCACTATAATTGTTTTCGTTTTGCCTATACTATTCTTAGTGATGCTATTAATTTTCTTATTATTTCTTTTTTTATACCGTTGTACCTAACGGGTTGTTTTGATAGCTTGATGATGGCAGATGTTCTGTTGTTGCTGCTGCTTTTACTGTTATTGCGACGTTTCTCTATCCTTTGTCATGGCACTTCTCTAAATTGTTGCTACTGCTACTGGTTTATTGGTGTTCCAACTAGTGTGTCTACCAGAGCCAGTGTGACCTCCACGAGCGCAGGTAACTGTCGAAAAATGCGAGGGATGGGAGGTACACAGTGAATGGCGTCGATGTAAATGTGTACTCTTCAGCAGGAAACAAGCTGCAGGAATTTGTGTGTTGGGGGCTTGGGAATCAACACTGTATTTAATTTGTGACCAGAATCCAACCCTAGGAGAACTGTAAAAAAAAAAAAAAAAACTGCTGGCGAATATCTTAATTACATGTAAGAACATGGACAAAGAAATATCCAGCAAACTGTTCACATCCTATATAAGACCCAGACGAGGTTATGCTTCTCATGTTTGGTCACCAAGCTTAAAGAAGCACAGAGAACTGATAGAGAAGGTCCAGAGGAAGGCTACAAGAAAAGTACTAGAATTAAGAAAACCGGTTTATACTGGAGGTTGGAGGCCATAAATGTCTGCCAATGGAACAAAAAAAAAAAAAAAAAAAGAAAAAAAGAAAATTTGGTGATTTGATCATATTCATTTTTCTTTGAAATAGTATAATAACGTCAACAGTGAACGGTTCTAAGAAAGATAGAACAACCAGAATCCATACACTGAAATTAGCATAAGAGTAGTGGACCAGTAGAATTTGGCAATGAGATTGTGAATGCGAACATCATGCAAAGAGTTTAGGAAGCTGTTTAAAAGGAGAGGATGTTTGAGATGGTACGCCTAAAGTAGAACTCTCTCCCAGTTCTGTACTGATGGCAATTACTAAACTTATTTTCCTTTGTACTTTCTGTCATAGTATCATACTCCCGTCCATCTGCAACCCACCGTAATTATTCTGGAAGAACATTATGAATCCCCTCATGTAATGAGAACAATATATATATATATATATATATATATATATATATATTTTGACCTTCCTCGGTTTAGCAATAAGTGACTATGAATAAAGTTGTTGGGGAATTACGGATTAATATAACAGCTGTTGCAAATGTAATGGCTGTTAGACCTGTGGATTTATTGTTTAGTAAGTGTCATCGGTACTATGACCAGGAATTCGTGTTTATTCACCACATTATGAATTACAGAGTGTCGTGTGTGCCCCGGGTCTTGCCTAGCGGTGCCTCGCTCAGACGGCTCCTGTCCAGTCTGCATCTGCGGTGGCGTAGCGTTGGCCGACTGTCCCAGTGGGCCGGTTGAGTGTCCGACCGGGTGCAGCGTCGAGCTGGCCCCTGACGGATGCAGAGTGTGCGCGTGTCCCCAGCGTGATCGCGTGGTGTGTCCAGCCCTGCCCTCCTGCCCCGAGGGCTGTCAGCAAAGCACTGATGACAACGGCTGCCCCGCGTGTGCGTGCGACACTCCCCAGCGCGCCTGTCCCGACATAAACTGCCCTCAGGACTGCAACGTGGAGGTGGGAGAGGACGGCTGCCCCTCCTGTCGCTGTGAACCAGCTGGCGTGTGCCCGGCCATCCCTGCCTGTCTTCGTGGTTGCATCGAGCGTGATGAAAACAGAGCCTGTTTTTTCTGTAACTGTTCGCTGGTCGACACCGATGCTTTTGATTCTTTCGGTGGCGACTCACTTCCACCATTGTCGCTCGGAAGAAGGCCGTTTGGATTTGGGTCATTCGGCGACGATCTTCCTCTCGTACCACAGATGTTTGAAAGGCCTCCCTTCGGGTTAGACCCATCGAACAGACGCCCTCCTCGTATTCCTGGCTTTGGGCAAATGGACGGTCCCTCACCACGCTGTCGCCAAGGGCAGCGTCTGCTCTGCCCCCCAGGCTGCCGGATGGCTGTAGCTGCCCACGGGTGTCGCGAATGTTTCTGCGGAGACGACGCCTACCTTTGTCCTGGGGTGCCGAGGTGTGTCAGCCGCTGCCAGTTCCTCAGCCCCGAGGACAGGTGCTGTCGATGCCAGTGCCGCCGCCGACGGCCCAGCATTGTCACTGGGGGTCTTCTTCCATTTGGACCTTTCACTCCCTCTCTCCCCGGGGGTCCCATCAGACCAAACACGATACGGAGAATCTTCCTTAGTCTGACGCCCGTTGCAAATCCCGACAGAGACGTGGAGAGGAACTGCTCGCAGGAGCCGACGACCTGCGATCGAGGTTGCAGGCTGACGCAGGATAGTGACGGGTGCCGGCTATGCGTATGCCCGGGCGACCTGTGTCCGCGTATCCGCTGCCCCGAGCGATGTGTTCAGGGGCTCGACTCCAGGGGATGCCCCATTTGTGACTGCGGTGGCGGGTCACCTCTGCCATCCCAGCCGGAGGACACTGGTGACAATGATGTGGCTCCTGACTCTGAAGATGAGGAAGGAACGGCTGTTGAACCCGAGGAGCCTCTTGCCGTGGGACCCAATGCTGAGACGCCAGCTGAACCTGATACTACCGCATTAACAGACTCTGCGGCTGCTGCAACGGACGCCGACGCCGCAGCTCAGACTGACATTCCACCTACGACTCCTCCATACGCACCAGAGCCTCGCAGACCAGAAGATCCAGATGAGTAAGAATCTCTTACTTCTGCAGCTTTGACTCGCCCATCAGTGACCACTGTTGCTACGTAATTGTCTATCGCCTTGATATTCCACGTCTGGAGCAAATGTTTCTTTTATCCTTCCTTTTCAACACCAGTTTGAAACTACACCAGTATTCAGTTTAAGGAGAATGTTAATATTGATAGAATTGCTGATTATCGTTTCATAGACTTTCATTATATGTCGACAGAGACTTTATAGATTACTCCAAGATTGTATGTGAAACTGGGAAATGAAGACTGTCAACTTTACCCAAATAAGTTTAATAAAGATTATACTTTTATCTACTCTTGATTTCTCCCTTAACTCACGGCCCGCTGAGTACGACGTCTGGTGACAACAGCACGACGGGACGACCCTTAGGAATGGTGACGTGATCTGTTTAGTCTGTCCTTTAAAGGGTCAGGTTCATCTGGAACCAGGCCATCATACTCAAGGGTCGTGTACAGTAGTGTTCAAGGGTCGTATCGTCCTGCTCAGCGGGTTGGAATGACCTGTTTTCTACATTGTAATTCGTATCTTCTATGGTATAATATGAGAGGTCTCCTTCCGTGCCATAGGAAGAACTCCCCGAGACGGTCCTGATACATACGTACGTAGCTCCTTGCACCTCCCTCAATCCCGTGGCTGATTAGTGTTACCTGCCGCACCGCTGCTTCGTCCGGCTACACGCAGGTGTGTGTGGGGTCACTCACGCATTCGTACATCTAGCTGAATTATCACGAACATTAAGACTAGATTAGGATGTATGTAACGCCGATCCCTCACCACATACATATGGATAATGCAGTTCACTGGAGTGCAGGAGATGGGTTTTAATAGGATGAGTTTCTGGTGGGTGATAATCCATGCCACCTGGATGGTCTGTCAGGTGGATGATGGTACGCTTCAGGCACAAGACCCTTGTCATAGACCTGCAAGTCTTGAAGAATATCTTAAGTTTTCGAGCCATCAAAATCCCTCTCAATACAAAAACTGTCTCCATATTCTCCTTGTCACTGATCACGTGAGTTTTACCGAAGAATCAAATTCCTTATTATTTTTTCTGGGGAGGAGGGGGCGCCAGGAGGCAAGTGTGTGTCAACACCTGAGTATGACATACTCCTCCCTGTATACAGTGTTTCAGTTGACGACCTCAGTCGGCTGACCCGACTGCCGCGTTTGAGTCCGTTTTCTGTAATGATGAAGTCGTGTGTATGTGTGTGTGTGTGTGTAGCAAGATCTCAGCTCTTTACTTAACAGGAAAGTGAATTCACGATGCTATAAGCGTATTCTCTGGGAAGAGCTATATCTGAAATACTGCGCAACTCACACTTAAGTTTTCTGTTTTTGCAACGATGAAAGTAGCGACCAGTATTAAGTTTTAACCTTCAGGAAGACTTGGAGGTTGCGGTGAGGAGTGGTCGTTCTCCTCTGTCCAGGGCGGTCCCCGGAAAGGCTGGAACCCAGCTCCTGGACGAGAAATTTCATTCAATTACAGTCTGACGATGTAACTGTTAGGGAACGATGCCCCGCAGCTAACAGTAAGTAACCCTCTTCTTCCTCTAAACTGACACATGAAATCTTTAACCCTTGAGCACGACGATACAACCCTTGAGCACAACAGCACGACCCTTGAACATGACGGTACAAAGTTTGAATACGACGGTACAACCCTTGAGCACAACGGTACAGGGTCTTGACCACGGTGTTTCAACCCTTGAACACGAAGATACACCCTTGAGCACGACGGTGCAATCCTTGAACACAACGCGCAACCCCTGAACGCGACAGCACAGTCCTTGAGCACATCTGATAGCGAAGGTCTGGTCTGGCACGCCCAAGGATTATCCCGTTGCGTTGCAGGGTCGTACCGTCATGATGCTTAAGGTCGTACCGTCGTGATCAAGAGGTAAACCCAGGTACGCGAAGGCAGGTATGTGGTAAACAAACATGACCCCGAGCGTCCGTGGGGGACCACCCATTGCTTTTGTGAAGTTTGTGTCGTCGCCCGGCGGTGAGGGAACGAGGCGAACACCGTACAGTGACGAAAACCTGGATGTCTTGGTGTTGAGGGAAAGCCATCGTTGGACGGGATCAACCGAGTCCCGTGATGTGAAGGGATCTGAGGGTACCGAATCTGCTTGCCTTCCACCACTCGGTCCCTCTGAGTCAACTTGCTGAGAGGAGACGTTGGAACGTTCTTCGGTGGCATCAATGGTAAATTATTTGATAAAATCCCCGGAAAATTTATTGTGCACCCATGTTTATCCTGTGAGCGTTAGCACAAAGGGATTACAGAGGTTACACAGGGTCTTTGTCAGACTCCAGTGGGCTGATATTACATAGGTTGCTACAAAATTGGTTCATTACATGCATTACATCGTATTTCATATGGTAAGTTTTACAGACTAGATGCAAAAAACTGAATGCAATCTTAGAATTTTAAGTATCTTGTTACTAACAATAAAGTGTTGTGACATGTCTTCCGTTGTTTCTTTTTAGACGTATCCCAAAAAGGTTCTATGAATAAAACCGATATCTGCCATACGTGTCGCTATTACCCAAGTGAGTGAAAGAGCGTCAGCTCCTTCTTCTGTTCCTTCCTTTGGAAAGTAATACAGAGGGGAACTATTTCCAGTTCCTTGCTTCCTCCATGTATACATGTGTGTGTGTGTGTGTGCGTGTAATGCTCACCTAGAAATGTGAATCTAAATGCTAATCCAATCGTAACTGAATGAGAAAATAATCCATCAACAGTTCTGCTCTATTCGTCACCAGACGTATTATCAGAAACTTTGATGAAATGGATGAATAATCCAGGTGGATTTGTTAGCCAGCAACAAATTAATGATCATTCACCCAGTACCAGTACGACACACACACACACACACACACACACACACACACACAAAAGAAATATAAACTATCGCTGAAACATTTATTGTTTTTTAATTTTTTTTTGGATTTAAACGGTTCTTAGAGATAAGGGGCGACTCAGGTAGAATTTTGTTTCGTGAACGTCAATTCCTCATTTTCAAGAGAGTTCCCTGAGTCTTTTGGAGCACAATGGGGAAACTCGGTACATAAAGAGAGGAACATTTGCGACGAAATTGTGAAAAAGAAATAAAGTTTTTTCTTCTTAATGTACTGTGAGATTAATCACAGACTTAATGTATGGATGTCGTGGGATATGTCTGACACCGCTGACAACACGAAGCTGACCCTGTGTGGTGAGCAAGTGCCACCTATGATGGTGATTATGCTCTCCGCTAACTGCTAGTTCAGGCGGGGCATGGTGCGGCTCCGCTGTCCCACCGAGATTGAGCGATATCGCTTCCCCGTTCCTTCCACTTCTTGTGTACAGTCCAATGGCACATTAGAATGAAAAGGGAAATTTGATTGACATGAGGAGGCGTGGCCACTGGGAGAAGAGAGGCGTGTGGCCACAGGTATGGACGGAGAGGCTGGGTTAGAAAACGCGGGAGGTGTGGCGAGCGGCCCTAGCGAGGCGTGGCCAGAGGGGCGCAAGGCGGAGGGCGTGGGCAAGTCGCGGCAGTGTGTGTGTGTGTGCCCGTGTGTTGCCGTGCGTGTGTCCCGCTGCTGAGCCCCGACGATTCCCTCCCAAACTCTCCGACGAAATCGAGCTTTTTTTTTCCGAACGTTTAATTGCGAACTTTTTTTTGATCGACTTTTAGTGTTGTTGTGGTGGAGGTGCGGCCCCAACCCGAGGGAGCCAGGACTCCACAGGGCCCCGGGGCGGGGGCGTCGCCGCCCCTCGCTGCCCCAACCAGGTCAGTACAGGTCACGGTGACCGAGTCTGTGTGTGTGTCAGTGTGTTCAGAGTGGCATATGACGTGTGTGTGTGTGTAACAGCATGAAGGGGGAGAGAGAGAGCGAGACATGGAGCTGCTACTTAGGAGTGAGTACAGTTAACTTTATGAATAGCGTATGTAGTTGTAGACGACAATTAAATGGAAACGATAGAGACCCATTTTCTTTTTTTCGAGCTGAGTATGGAGTTACCCCAACCCATTATGACTATGGTGGGGAGCGGGTTACCTCCGCCTTGGAACGATGGTTTATCAGTGGCTCGAATGACAAATTTTTTTTCTCACTTTTATAACGGATCGACCGCGGGAGGAAGGTTCGTAATTAAAGAGATCCCAGTAGCTGAAGTATCACGTTGCTGCTTGCGGCTTCATTAACCCGTATCGTATGCCAGTCAGTCAGGTGCCTCCGCTCATCAAGCAACTTGGCTGAAGTCCTCCAAGGGTGGATAACATGTAATAGGGTGTCGCGTGTGAGGCATGTGTGAGTGTAGTTTGCGAAGAAAGTCTGCCTTTATTATTTAATCATATTTTGCATCATATAAAATTCATCTTGCATGAGAGACTGATTTTTTTTTTTTTTTTTTTTTGGGGGGGAGGATGTCAGAGGTGTTGCGTAACCTGTTTGACTGTGGAAATGTAGTTAAGAACTGTTGAGTAGTTAAGACTAATGTCAACGCAGTAGTTTAAGATCTGCGTCGTGGGTAATCATCTAGATTTAGAGCTATATGTTGATGATGCAGGTTTGGTTTATGGTTGCGTGTGGTGGAGGCTGGAGCCACGCCCGCCAAGTGCGGAGTGGAAGAAGGCTGAACATCGTTGCTGACGGAGGAGCAGAGAGAATAATATTACAACGTTAGGGAAGGAGAGAATTGCAGCACCAAATGATCCCGAGACCGCGAAGGACTTAAAGATATTATAAATCTAGGATATCATAGTCAGGATGGTGAGAGAGACAGAGACGGGAGGTAAGGTAACTACGGAGAGCACCACTATAGCCTTAAGGGAGTCCTGAGCGTAGGTACAGTGCAGGATGTACATGAAGGAGGTTTCCTGAGCGATCGTTGAATCAGGTGGCTTCATCCGCCTTACCAGTGTTTGGAAGTGAGTCGTGATACGCTGTGTGATGCTGGGGAAGCCATCAGGACACAGATTGCTGCAAGGGGCTTCAGAAGTATGTTGTGTCATGACGAGATTTCAGAAATGGGTTGTTGCTATTTGCGGGTCATACGAGTCACCAGAGAGACAAGTGTGGCAAGTGTCAATGTCGTTCGGAAGGATGGAGGTAACATGATGACATGTTTGTTACATGAGTGAAGTGAAGGGGAAGAGGCGAAGAAAATGAAAATTATAATTCTAAAGTTAGGAATTCGTGACTAGTCATAATGACAAAGAAAAATCTTAACCGGTGGTGTTTGCCTGGCCGGCCGTTTGATAGTGGAGGGGATGCTGAAGTGCTAGAGCCACTGGCAGGACTACGGCTGTGTATCCTATGATGGCCTCGTAGGCTCACTCTTTGCTACGTGGTTGAAATTTATTTCTAAAGCACTAGAATTTGGTCTTAGTTTCTATTGTTTTCTCTCTACGTGGAGTATCTGCCATCATTTTTCTTTCTTTTTATCTTTCAGTTCATTTCTCATTTTCTCATGTTATCATTATCAACGTGTTATATATATATATATATATATATATATATATATATATATATATATATATATATATATATATATATTTTGTTTTTTTT
>JAYMFT010185035.1:0-11978 GCA_038088735.1 Panulirus argus
TATATATATATATATATAGTATAATATTTACTATAGACTCCTTGTCCAGGAGATCGTGCACCTCTAAGGCTGCGCTACACTCAAAAGCAGGGACAGGATGGACTCCTTTGAAGCGAAAAGTTCTCTGACCTCAACTGTTTCGGCAAATTACGCTGATAACGCCTCACAAAAGATCGATCGACCGACAGACAGAGAGACAGACAGAAGGATAGATACATGGAAAGATATAAAGATTGACAGATGGACAGAGAGATAGACAGGCATAAAGACAGACAGGGATAGAGATGACTGAAGTTCGGTATTCAGAAATACCTAGGAGATATATTCCACAAAAAGAAAAATAGGACAAAGGACTCATAAAATCACGTTCCCAAGTCCGAGGTGGAGATGTCATGGATGAGAAGAGGCGGGTGTCACCCGCTACTGTGATTCCACATTTTTCTAAGACCTTCCTCTACGTTCCTTCCGTAGGTGTACAGACCGTATTAAGCGGTTTACGCTTTTCCTTTGTCACAAAGGCCATGACAGAAAAAAAAAAAAATATGGGTATGTCCATCGTGCTTCATGTTAAAAAATGAAATCTTACTTTGATAAATGCTATGGAAACAATATAGTGAGTTTATTCATTTTGCCTCTTGTAAATGCATGAAAAACTCGGCATGAATACAGAAAGTGCGTTCCTACAATCAGTGACTCGTAAAAAGTATGAAGAAATGCTTATTCTGAACTCTGAGGATATGTACACGTTACAGTTCACATCTGCAGTCTAAAACATATATGTTTACTGAAATTTGCCTGAGATTAACTGTATGCCTCTCCAATTACATTATTCAATTTCAGTTTCCTATTTCTTCCTGATTCAGTCTCTATGTACACTCTCTAATCTTTCCATGCACTATTTCAAACAAACATTCCTTTCATTATGATAAGTCTAAAGTTATTGTTACGGTATTGTTGAAGATGTTTTTGAGGATGAAAGTATAAAAGAAAAATTCTCAGTTATTTCGTTTGGTGATATCGGAAGATAATTTACAATCCTTCCTGATCTTTCCATCATCAACTTTCCCTTATCCCTGGTGATACTAATCTGGACGACAGTGCCACTAGTTTGTGTATAAAGTCACTGGCTTCACATTGGTTCCATGATACCTGCAAGTCACATCCATTGGCTTCTTGCTATAATTCTACATTCAAACCTGTGCCGCATTTTAGTACATCTTGCGCACACGTCTTCAAGCAATGCAAGTTCATGAACGAAAACAGAAAAATCTGAGCGCAATATGACTCAGTAAATTGCAACAGTGATCAGATAAATAACTGATTAACTTGAAGTTGTGTTATGAAGACAGGTGAGGGTGAAGACACACCAAGTTCTGACAATCAGACAAGGGGAAGCAAATTACAAAAAGGGAGTGTGTCAAGATTGTTCAGGGGATCACAGAAAGCAATGAGATCATCAAGCTCTTGAAGGGTATAGAGCCGTATAGAATGAATGTCCCTGGCGGTATCTTACCCTATGTAATCAGTGGTGTACCGAAACAGTTGAAAGGCTGCCTCACATATGCTCACTTGAAGAGAGATCGGTAACAAAAGGAGAACACGGGAGTATATGTCAAGCATTTCTTTCAGGAGAAACTAAAAAGAAAATACGCTAAACTAGAGTTCAGTACCACTGAAAAGCGCCGTACGGAGAATACTAGCACTGATAATCAGAGAGGATATGGATGAGAAGTTGCAGAGCAGAAACAACTTAAGGGAAGCCAAATGGTTACAAATACTCTGGACTCATTTGACAGAAAAAAAATGGTGGTCGGACTGTTAGAAGCCATTAAAGGCGGCTAATAAACGACTAAATTTTCAAGCAGACACAAGAGGACGTCCTGATGGGGATCGGGAAGGAACAGGATACACGGTCGATGTGTCTTTACAAAAGACGCAAAAGTAACCCAAACGGTTCTGCAGGACTCAACCTTACGGCTGCTTCTGTTCTCGTTAGAAGGACTGTCAACATTTCTAAACATCCCTTCAGGTGAAATCAGACTTGTGATGTAATAAGTATTCAGGACTGAAACAAACAACTCCCGCGGTGCAGCGGCTAACGTTCCTGGACGTGACGCATTCACGGGCCGGCCAGGGTCGAGTTCATAGGTTTGAATCCTAGTTTTGGCAGTCGGTCCACAAGTCAACCCAGCTGTTCATCCACTCTTGGGAGTTGGTCGAAGAAATGGGTATCTGGCTTAGGCTTGTGTGTGTGTGTGTGTGTGTATTATATATATATATATATATATATATATATATATATATATATATATATATATATATAAAGCGTTAATGGGATGGTCTTGCTAAGGACCCCAGTTGCCCGTGCCGACTCAGCTGACAAAAAATAAAGTCTTAAAGAGGCTACAGCACTGATCAACATCATTTCTGCTAAAATGCAACCTAACTAAATGCAAAGTGATGCAGATGCAACAGAGTGTGCTCCGCTCAACCTATGACTATCATCTCACAACGAGTCAATTACTTGAATCTATTTGCAAGAGGGAATTTGAGATGTCCACTGTGTCCAGTGTACCTTCAGACAACCACACTAAGAGAAGTGCAAAGACGGTAAACTACATAAAGATGAACGTAAAACTTGCACTGAAAAGCGCGGACATAAAGTATCAAAAATTTCATAGCATAAAAATAATATCCAAATTGCTGTCTACGTCATCAGTCTGGTTACCATACTTGAAAAGAAAAACAATTTGTCGTAAAACGTCCAACGGCGAACGACAAAAAAATTGTACCTAAAATAAAGAAGCTGTTAAGCAGAGTTTTGACGAACAGGAAATTATCTTTCCTTTTCGTCAAGTTTCCTGTTAATCAGCTGAGAATAATGATGTCGACATGGAACGATCCTTTGCAACAGGAAGGGGCTGGGTACCAAAGAGAACACAACAGGGAGCAGCCAATCACCTAGATAACACAACAGAAAACTAGGCAAATAACAAATCAGAAATAATGTGAGGAGGTATTTCTCAAGAAACAACATAATGGCGTGACTAATGACATGAATAAAGAAGTAGCGAATCCGGAAGACATAAAGAAATTCAAGTATAAGTATGACAGAGATGAGGTTAAGAGACGGAGGCCTACTCCCACCATGTACATAAAAAGTTTTTAAAAATCATTAACATTAAACAAACATGAAACACACACACACACAATCTCTCTCATGAATACCAAGAAGCGCTGCGGTAATTCATGTCCCAACGCGAGTAAAGAATAAAAAAAAAACTCATTAATGTGCAAAAGTTTTTAAGATAATTTTTGTCTTTGTCCAATACATACATGTTGTAAATTCAAAGAGCCAACCAGTGAGCACTCCTTATTATAGCACTAGCGAAAAAAATCCTAATTACTATGCAAATCCATGGAACTACTTGCCCCAAAATGTAATCACTTGGTCGGCTCCACAGGGGGTATGTATGGTATTAGTATAAGTACTAAGTTCTATCTTGTACTGTTCTCAAGTTGTACGAAAAAGAACGGATTCACAGACAGACAGACAGACGCAGGGGAGAATAGTGTCCCGCATTTGGCGGCTGTACGAAAAAATATACAAAAGTCATCTCTACTGGAATTATCGCTATTCATCATAAGAACAAGAATCAGCTCATTAGGGCAAAGACTACGTAGACGAGGCCATTGATAATGCATTGCGAACGAATTTATTTTTAACAGTAGTTACGTTCTTTCGTCTGCGTTCTGGTCATTACCATCTCTCCAATTTTAAGAACACCGATTCATCATATCACAAGACCCCATGTCCAAGATACAACTTCTATACTGAAGACACTTATAATCTATTCATCAACTGTCCTACACTCATACAGAAAAATATACACAATTATCATCGCGCTTTTTAACTTATTTTTCCGCCCAGTGGACGTGGCCGGATTCTTGGGCGCTGCAGGAACTCCATAGAAATGGAACCAGTGGCAGGTTAGGTTTCTTTGTTGTGCTGAATTTACATGCAAGGTGAACTTAATCCATGTATCTTTCTCAAAAGTTTCGATATATTTACCTTCACCCTTCGTGAGCCATTTAGTGAAGAATCATCAATACAACATGTGGAAGCACACACTTGGAAGTTTGTAAGACTTGCCACCACACACTTTAACCGCCCTAAACAGAAACAACCATTTTTACACCACTTCAAGTATCACATGTCCTCTAATGTTACAATCCATTACTCATAAATTCCTCCTGTCCTGACCCTGGAAACGCACTATAGCTATACCAGTGCATCGTACGGTGACTGATTCAGCAAGCCTTCCGCCATCCTTGCCCCTGCTCAAGTCCAGCTGCTGTGTGGTCAAGGCCACGAGGAGGACGACAATGTCGTTAAGGCGTTAAAGAAATAGTTCAGCATTTAGTGAGCAGGTTCATAAACAGAACAAATATATACAGACTATTTTGAAATGTTATGTTTCTATGTTATTCACACATACATAACTGAACCAGTGTCGAAGACCCCAACCATTCAGTTCAATAACCTCCCCATCCATAATGTTCGTGATACGTAGCGTGAGGCAACGTCACTTCCAAGGTTCCCAACGGCGTCAGGCGCGGGACTGTACGAGCAATAAGAATCAGCGATGAGAAATCCGGTTCTTAACTACAATACATCCAGATAGGAAATGAAATCCAGGTAAATGGTTGCACAGAAGAGGAACTGAATGAACCACATCAACTAACTTTTCGGGGATCAAAGTTGTGCACCAAGCACACTTCGCACTCAAAGGCCAAAGAAACCGAAACGAAATGCTGTTCACCACAGATGGATACAGTGACAACTGCCACAGAAGTCGTCACGTGACTCTCCACTTGAAAAAAGATTGTAGAAAAAAAAACACAAAATCGTGTGGAACTTGGATATAATCTTTTAGTTTTTTGGCCGTCTTATAAGAGTTGGTCACCGACATCCAAAAAACAATATGCGTCTGAATAGCCGACCGGTAATTCTGGAGTCTCCTTCCCTTAAAACATCTCATAAAAGCCAGATTTTGCCTTCCAGCAGCCCTCATTACACGCCACTACGTCCCATTGAAATTCAAATCAAGGTGGTTCGGTTTCCCAGCCTCCGGTCACCTCGCATTGGTGATCCTAAACCACGTCCTCACGCGTGGAAAAATTGGTCTTTTGAACCTCTCATCGGCACGGTGCACAGGTCAGGTTGGACTGGAGTAATTTCCTGAGCACCAAACAAGAATTCCTTTACCTTCCACAGTGGCTCCCCGAGAGCATTCATTCTTATGATAAAAGAGATCCGACACACTAACGACGTTGACTTACTGGATGGGCAGCGATCTTATGAAACAATCAGAAGCAATACTAAACAAAATTCACGTATAGGCAACCCAATACACCATCTCGCACTACCCAGCAGGTGACAAACTCCTTCCTTATGGCATCCTGCGGTTATATGAAGGTGTTTTCTGGCAATTCTTCCCACCCCCCCAAAAAAAAAGAAAAAAAAAATCACTGTCTATATTTCCCCAGTGGCACGTGGCGTTCATAGCTATTTTCCTGTCGGTTGATGTATTACAGAGAGCGGTGGGTGGTGGAGAATATTCTGCTTTAATGTCCTGTCTCTCTTCATATACATCAGCAGTACAGGATAGTATTTCTCTCCTTCATCAGATGCCGTCTTCATGGACCATAAGATCTTTTCCCTGTATGGATGTCTCCCGACTCCAAACTTCCACACTCTTGGTGGACTTCCTTTTTCTCCCCACCTTCTTTTCTTTCCACCTCACTAGCATACTTCCCTACCCAACCTTCTGTACAATCTATTCAACTCCAAATTCAAAGTTTTACTGAAGCATCATATACAAATAATCCAAAGCCTAATAATAATTTATGCTACACAAGACAAACTTAATTTCGTTTATAATTCTAATGAAATATATTCAGGTGAGCACTGAACAACATAAGAATTGCAATAAAGGTAAAAGATATCCTCAAATGGGACAAATATAGTCAGGAAAAAGGATCAGGGATGTAGACTACATGTAAGCGGAAACACACACACACACACACACATGTTACCGACCGTCCATGCACACACAGGCCCCCTGAGATCGAACCCACACAGGTTCGAATCCTGGTCACGGAGGACAATCCACAGTCCACCCAACTGTTCATCTTCCCTAAGGGGCTAGTCGATCAAATGGGTACCTTTCACAGGTTAGGATTATGTGTGCGCATATATACATACACAGGAGTAAAGACGAGGTAAAAACATACATGGTTAAGAGACGGGGCAACACCAGTGTAAAACTCTCTCCCCGTAACACACAAATAGTAATCGCACAGCAACATCGACATATAGAAGTAGCAGCTTGTTTTGTGTGTGCCGATTCAAAGGTACTACATCTCCTGCACGCCCTTCTGTACAAGGCAGTTGAGGGAATGGATGACAAAGAGGCGTCTCAACGAAACACCTCATATATATAACATTTCACCGTGGCAGAGTGACGGGTGAAGTACCAGTAAGGGTTTATGTACACAATATCTCAGGTGATGATACTGAGTCAATGATATAAGTACATTAAAGAAGTTTACAAAAGAAATGCCGCCGAGGATATAAAAGTACAGGATAAAAGAACACAAAATATATTAATAACAGGCAACCAACTACTGATTGTTCTCTTCAGGATAAATTCTATTTTCTGCCAATAATATACGAAAATATACCTGACGATATCATTCTGTAAAGTCCTTAGTGCACGACTTTATTCAGTGCTTTAAAGGCCCCGTGAAATAAAGAAATCATAAGACTGACAAGAATTAAAAAAACTGAATAGTTTTCACGGCCGAGAACCTCCATACTGTCGGGAACCCATCCTTGTATGCAAACTGATTACATCAGATAAGAATTTATTGAGTACGTAACAGATCACCCTGTTTAACGGCGGATCAAGAACATGTTTTCTTGAGCTGTCTGGGATGAACAAGGAGCCCAGCTGGGCTGGGGAGAGGAACCAAGACGAACTCAGGAGCGGCAGATGACGTACCATATGTGAAGCACCAGAAATACAGTAAAGCTTTTTCGTATAGCGTCCTATACCTTGGATTATCTTACAAGAAATACTGGAGTTACTAGTCACCATATTTTAGTTTCTTTCTGATAACATTTCAACTACTCTTACATGGAAAAGATGTCCGTCAATGTAAGAGCTTAATGGAAGGAGTAATGCCAGTACATGGATGACAGGCAGCATCTCTAACCTCTCTCCCGTGTGTACTCCACATGCAACTGTTGTACAAGGAGGGACATCGTCCTCACAGCACAAGCTGGAGTGGCCTCAGAAATCGTACATGACAGTAAACTTCGTCCTGGTACAGCTCTCAATTTGTCCAACTTCACTACTGAATCTATAAAGCTTCTTAGACACAAATGTGGTTACTCTGGGCCTACTGAAGCCTTCTTCTTCCTATATTTAATAACCGAGTGATATTCTGTTCTTGTACCGCGGCCTATGTCACCACTCCATCCCTCAGAGCAACCCCTCCTTCCTCTAATCTACACCTCACTATAACACCCTCGATCACTCCTCACTTCCAACTCGTCTCACACACCAACTTAGCCCTAGTAACTTAATCGCCCTAACCCGAACCTCCCCTGTCTCTGATGTCCCAAGTCTCACTGTCAAACTTCAAAGAGAGACTGAGCTAAGCTCTCTGTCCCACTGCTACAGAGCTGCAACCACCCACACGACCTCCTGAGAGTGCCGGCCGCCCGCCTACCTTTCAACACCAACTTAAATATTCTCGTACCCATTATCCTTCCTCCATCTACACTAACATTATTCCCTAAATACTTCAGATTCCGGACCGTTTCCAATCCCTCACAAATCAACAACATCTTACACTTGAACACCGCTTTCTCAAACACCATTACGTCGCCCCTGTTGGCACACAGTTTCATATTTCCTTATAATGTCGTGTACAGGAACAATGCCGTCATGCCAAGCAATTTCAATACTTCTCCAGTTCTCACTCTTTTCCATCTTCTCAAGCGTTAATCCCATCTGTACAAATGTTTAAGATTGTTATATATTCCTATGTGTCTATCAAATGGGTGGTTTTACTTCAAATGTCTTGTCCCAACTTGGTGTATATGGACTCGTACATATACTATTTGTGTGTCAGTAATTACCTATTTGTGCTGTAAGTAAAGGGAGTCTCACACTCGTGGGGCCCCATTTGAACATTCTATAAAATCATACAACATCTTAAATCTGTATATGCTGTCTGCGTTAGCTCTGTGTATGTGTGTGTGTGTGTGTGTGTGTGCCTTGTCATGTGCTGAGGACCTGGACACGGGGTGGGGTTGGAAGAATCCTTTACCACACAGAGTCACGTGAAGGACAGCCGAAGGGTGTGCAGCAACTGCTTCCCCGGGACGTAACCCCTGGCCGTGTGGCCAGAGCCCCTCTCATGTTATAATAATCCAGACGAGAGAGTGGCGTGTGACGACGAGATCTCGGAAGAGGCCACTCGAGGTCATTAGCTGTGTGCTGCGAAGCCCATTCCTACTTGACCACAACGTGTTAGATGGACACAATCAAGCGCAGCACAGGCCAAAATGTCCATCAGGCAACGCAATATTCATCCTACAGCAGACCACATGATATTTCAACCAAGCTTTATACTTTAATAGATAAATCAAACCTTTGCAGCAAAAAAAGGGGGGAAAAAATAACGAGATAGCATACTGGACCAGAGAGTGTGATCTGTAAGCAGGCGATGACCCAGTCATGAATAGTGCACGGCTGTCTTAATCGTGGCTACGGTGGTGCCGGCTGGCGTGTCCCAGGTTCTGGCCTATGGTAACATCTTCGAGACGACAATATGACCCTTGGCTGTGACAGACTGGATGGCTGGTTGGGCTTTTGGCCAATCAACTCCCAGAGTCATTAACTGCCGTCAACGTCAAGCTGCTACGTACATTCACCAACCCGAAAAATCTTGACCACCGCTATGTGTCATAGAGCATTCTGAGACCACATACGCTCTGTGAATGTGGACCCATGAACGGCCTGGCTTTTGACTTAACCCCTTAAGGGTGAGATAGAGGCTCAAGCTGTCATACCGAGGGGTACGACTGTCGTCCTCAGGGGATTTATGTGATATTGTAAGACCCGCCAGGTCTCAAGGCTGAGGAATATATAACTTCTTCAATATTCCATTCGCTGCATCTTTTTAGCGTTGACGGTAAACTATGAGGAACAAACGATACAAGGAACGAACCAAGTTCAGAAGGATAACTTGGAATTGTTTCAGAAATATATGTCAAAAATGTAACGTACAATTTCAGTAAAGCATAAGATAATACCACGTCCTCTGAAGTAAAAATAACATACATTTTATAAACATAACAGTCTCTACCATGTACTGTTCTGGAATCGAGACAAACTTCCTTAAAATG
Source organism: Panulirus argus (assembly GCA_038088735.1). Classification (NCBI taxonomy): domain Eukaryota; kingdom Metazoa; phylum Arthropoda; class Malacostraca; order Decapoda; family Palinuridae; genus Panulirus; species Panulirus argus. The sequence goes on from JAYMFT010185035.1 coordinate 9,485, forward strand.
GTTTAAAAATTGTGATGAAAGTATAATGGAAATAATCAATGTGGCAAAAGCTATACTATGCATGTTTCAAAAAAAAAACATGACAAACATGTTCTTAACTGTAAAAACACTGTGCATGCTATAAAACTGTAGTGTGTATACCAAAAACTGCAGTATGCACGCTACAATACAGTGCTGTGCATGCTACAAAACTGAAGTAAGCATGCTACATAACAGTAGTGTGCATGATAGAAAACAGTACTGTGCATGTTACAAAACAGAAGTATTTGTTTCAAAATTGTAGTGTGCATGCAAAAAATTGCAGTGAGCATATCACTGTAGTGTATATATTATAAAACTAAAATCTTACAAGATGCAGCTTCCAGCCACAAGACAATCCCCGTAGCATGTTCTGATCTCTAACACCACTGGCATGTCCTAACGCCTACGACTCACCTACTGTCATGTTCTAACAACTAAAAAACATATTGCATGTTATAAAACAACTTTGACAAAAGTAGTGGCATGTTTTAACATCAAAACTAGTCGCGAATTGCAACAACCATTGTAAACCCACAGGTATATCTTAATAACTCAGTAAAGGCAGTCATATGCACATTGAAACAACTCCAGCAAACTTTCAATGCCGCCACTACGATACTAACAACAAAATCTTTAATATATGCGAATGTCGTCATCCACTCGCCCACGACCATCCAACAGCCCAATAACTGGGCCATAAAATCCGTTCACAAATGTCAAATAAAACTGCGCGTCAGTCATTACCTACGTATTTCCACCGTACTAGCAGAAGGGAGTTCTACGCTCAAGGGGCCGAATCTCGTTAACTTCCTTTATCATAATAGAACTTTTAAAAGTTTTATGTGCTGACAGCATCCACAACTTCACTACTCAGCTTACTCCATCTATAGACTAGTCAAGTGGTTAAAAAAAAGTATATTACCAATTTTTGTGTGAAACAATATGACACTACGGACGAAGGATTTTGGGGAATGCCCAATGGTCTGGCTTCGCACTGGTAGTCCTGTTTTCATGATATAGTAAGGTATCGATTGCCAGCGATATTTTCCGTCATTTGCCATTAATAACCTGTTACCCTGATTTCATAATTCCATGGTAATAACTATAAAGTGATGCCACCTTTATCATTAGGAAACTTGTCTCACATTTCAAGGAGCAAAGGTGATATTACCAGTGGGTTCTTTGGCTTAGGCAGAACACTGCTTTGGCACATAAAGTCTCCTCAAAGCTCCATCATTTTGGCAAGATTTATCATTACAAATAAAATTTTGGTAAAATTTATCAATACAGAAATAGATGAATTAATAATTTATTCTCAAAATAATCAAACACCACTAACAGATGGTACGTAATGTCCCACACTGAGGCCAAGGGATATACCAACCGGAAAAGGTTTGGGACAACTGCCCTATTCTGGTTTTATAAAAGTATTTCTTCACTTTTGTCTGGCATGTTTCTTGTCTAACTTCGAGCTATAATCTCTGGTTGCTCTGTTCTTGCATATTTTGTACAACTGTTCACTGCTGATACAACTAAGCTGGTTTAAAGACTTAATGAATATTTGTCATCACTCATTTTTCCATGTTGGAAAAAATTATGGTCTATAACCAATAATTATAAATCGGATCTCCTAATTCTGGTACCAACTTTGTTGCCCTCCTCCGAACATTCATTTCTTCGTTGTCCTTTAAGTGCAATGACCACATTTTAGACGCATACCCTAGTTTTGGCCCAATATATTATGTAAAACGTTTGCTGACTATTGTCTTATCTGTGTACTTAAATGCAGCCCTGATATTTGCCAGGAAAGAGTGTCGCAACTATTCTCATAACGTGGGACTTTGGTCTTGGCTACATGTTAGGGATGATGTCGATTTTCAAGATTCCTGCAGCTTACTTCCTGCTAGGTGATATTCGTAACGAGGACTCCCTTCCCTGTGTCCCAACATAAATGCGACACCATATTGCCTGAAACAATATGACATTATCAGAAAATATCTATATGTTCTTTATAATATATTCTATGTATTCAGCTGCAATGGTAAAAACAAAACTTATCCAGAAAGACTTACAGGGAAGCAACGTATAACTAAAAAACTACAGGCATGAAATGCCACTCAGCTACTGCGGTATTAATCCTTTAATCAATTAATCCATATCATCGTGGTTTAGCTAAAGAGATTCCATTTGTTTTACCAGGATATTATTTAGTTCTAACATCCATAAAATGAGTGCTGACAGTCAAATTCCCCTTTTACATGACAACACAGATTTCCTCATTCTGCACAGTTTTCTCGTTTCTAATTCCTACCTCTTGATACCCCCTCCTCTTAAGCCTACAATTACCCCTTCCCCTCCCCTCTAAAGCTCATTCACTACTTCCTCTCTCAGAATGAGCTGACTTTGAGAGTGGTGTGCCATAGGGATCAGTCTCGGGACCAATTCTCTTTCATATATATATATATATATATAT